>PVKH010000793.1:0-20715 GCA_004027955.1 Chaetophractus vellerosus | reverse complement strand
CTGCCCACGGTGGCTTGCCTTTCTCAAGGCCATCTGCCCACTCGGAGAGGTCCCCGGGAACCAAACCCGGGGCCTTCCATGTGGTATACCAGCACTCTTATCCACTGAGCTGTCTAGCCGGCCCCTGTATGATCTCTTTATATAGCATGGAAACCACACCCTTATTGGATATGTGGTTTCAAATATTTTCTCCTATTTAGGGGGCTGTCCTTTCACTTTCTTGACAAAGTCCTTTGAAGTAGAAAAGTGTTTAAGTTTGAGGATATCCCATGTATCCATTTTTTTTCCAAACTACTTTTTATCTCTGCTGATTTGCTATTTCCTGACATCTCTTAAAAGAGAATCATACAATATTTTTCCTGTGTCCTGCCTATTTGAGTGAGCATAATGTTACCCCAAATGATAGGTAGGGCCTGATCAAACTTGGTGAAAGTATGGATAGGGGAGTAATAGGGAAGAGAAACAAGGATGATTCCTCTATTTCTAGCATTTTTAATATAGGGGATCATGAGAGAGCCAGATTGCTGTTTTGGGGGGTTTGATTTCGTTGTTGTTTGGTAGAGATTAAGAGTGAATCACTTAGTTGTGTTTTTTTTTGTTGCTTTTGAATCATCTAAGTGGACAGTTACATATATAAGTCTGGCTCTCAGAAAAGTGAGTGATCTGCATAATGAGATAAAGTTATGAATTGTCTTTACTGTCTCTATGTACATCGAATTATTCCTTTCACACTACTTTCTCAAACATTTGTTTTTCATAATATTAAGAATTCTAATGTATTTCCTCAAGAAACATATTAGAGTATGTCAGTTGTGGGGAAAGGGATTGGAGTAAAATTTATTTACTCTGTTCCCTTTTTATGTATGTTTCTTTCTGTAAGGATTGCCAAGATATTTGATATACATTATCATTTATATTCTGCCTTTAAGTTTCAATAGATCTTTTTAATTATTTTAAAAGAAAATATAATTTTGAAAACACACAAAAATATTTTTTATTTTTATATTTGCTGCAATTAACATCTACATTAATAATTGCCAGAGGCTATGACTAAGCACATAACCCATTTAATCTTCAAAACAATACCATAATACAGATAGTGTCATTATCCTTATTTTACAAATATGAAAACAGTGGCTTAGAGGGATTAAATGACTTGTCCAAGAATGTCTAGGTGCTAGTTATTAGAACAGAGACTTGATTCAGGGACACAATTCCAGTGCCCAGATTATTAACTACACTGCTATTTTACCTTAAAAATAGGTGTAACATGGGGTACTTTGGGGACATTGGAATTGTCCTGCATGACATTGCCATAACAGATACATTTTGTCAAAACCTATAAAACTATGCGGTGCAAAGCGTAAACTATAATATAGTCCATGATTAGTATCAATGTTTCAATATGTATTCATCAATTGTAACAAATATACCACACTAATGAAAGATGTTGTAAGTGGGGGGAAGTGGAGGAGGGGGGAGGGGGGAGGTATATGGGAATCCCCTATATTTTTGATGTAACAGTTATGTAATCTAAAGCTTCTTTAAAAATAAAAAAATAAAGAAGCAGTTGTCTAAAAATCAACTCCTCTTTATACATATGTTTAAAATGAAATTACCAGTCACAAAAAAATGGTTTGAAGTTATTTTTTAAACATTATTTTATAATATGTAGGTATATATAGTTACATTTGTTTTGGATGTAAGTCAGAGAAAATCCAACTCATATAGGCTTAACGAAGAAGGAGTTTAGCACCCAAAGAATGGCAGACTTCAGGTCAGTTCAGTTGGATCCCTTTCTCTGATTTTCTGTGATGCTCTTGTCAGTGCGCTACAAGTATTTGGTTTTCCATAGGTGTTTTCTCTTCTCATGATACCAGGGTGATTGTCAAAAATCAGAGATAGATTTCTTCTCATTCAAATGCTGAGAGAGAGAAAATATTTTTCACTCACCCCCCTTCCAATAGATGTCCTGAGACAAACTTATCCCTGAACAAATTTCTGGATTGGGTAATGTCCTGAACCGATTATCTTAGACTCAGCTTACTGCCCATCAGTTATCCCTCAGTGGGGGATTATGAATAAAGCTACCTTGATAAGCTAAGATGAATCAAGGCTACCCCTGAAGCCATCAGTGTGAACAATAAATGCAAGGCTACGGTGGGAGCTTGATTGAGACCACAATCTTGCCCAACACACGTGCCAATTTTCTAAGTAAAATTGAGAAATTTAATCATTCTTTTGACTTTTTAAAATTTGGCATCAGCTATATATAGATATTTTTCATAGTTTTTGCTTAATTTTCTCTTTCAGACCAAAAACACACCTTCAAATTAGTAATAAAAATGTACAATATAAAATATGATTCAAAGTGCTGAGCTGTCTTTAAATCAAGTATTCTCTTCTTGTGTACCTTGTAGCTGCTTTTGGCTGGAAACACACCATGGTAAAGGAATATATGTGCTTGGATTCTTCTCTAATTTTTTAATGTAATAATAGAAATGGCAAGGGTTTCAAGATAATTTTCTTATGGCATAGTTTCAAGTTATCTTCAAAGGGTCCCTCCTATGCCCCTTATTCATGAAACTCTTTTGATACTAGCATTTTTTTTTTCTTTCTGCATATTCACTTGTGGCCTTTCTTAGTCACATTTCTGTCACTAGGATGCCTTCATCCATCCAGGGAACACTGACATATTCAAGGAAATCCAACAGAGGCATATGTGACTAATATCTCTTTCATGGGAAGTAGTCATGAATCGCTGTTTTCTGAAAATTCTGGGAATTCAGACCCATTGATCCCAGAAAATTAGGACTCTGCAGGCTCCAAATTCAAAACAATTACTCAGTCTGTCTCTAGTCCTCTAAGTTTTTCTAGGGGTGAGAAATTCAGTGTAATACATCCTATAGCTATATGGTTCTATTATTAGTAGTCCAAGTAGCTTAATAGAAGCCCAACCTTCAATATATATGAAAAGTGGGTGGTCAATTTCATGTGTCAACTTGGCTACGTTATGGTGTCCAGTTGTTTTGTGAAGTAAGCACAGACATGATTGTTACTGTAAGGATATTTTGTAGATGGAGTTGCACCTACAATAATTACATCTATGACTGATTGAATCTACAATCAACAGAGGAGATTTCCCACAGTAATGTTGGGAGTCTCATAATCCAACCTGTTGAAAACTTAAAAGTTAAACTAAGGATTTCAGAAGTCATAAAAATGAGTTTCCACCTCTAGTTCAGCCAGACATCTTCCCCTGGGGAATTCAACTTCACCTTTATCAGAGTTTCCAGCTCCCAACCTGCCCAACAGAATTCAGATTTGGGAAACTCTATGGTCAGGAGAGTAAATTCCTATAATAACTCTCTTAATATATATGTGTGTGTGTATTTGAGTTCCATTTCTCTGGAGAACACTAGCATTCCCCCATTGAAGGGTAAGGGGCAAGGGGCTTACAACTCTGTTTTCCTCATAGATGTCCTTCCAAAAGAAACCTACACTCTTCTCTTCTCTCATCTTTCCATACTTTTTAAATAGGGAAGGAATAATGTGTTCTAGGATACTGAAGTTATGAAGCAAGTACTTGGCCATATCTTTAAGAATAAGCAGATTACAATTTGCACGTAGCATTGCATGTCAAAGCTATTGTGCCTACTTAAAGCTTCAATTTTTATATATTTTATATTTGTGAGGATCAAGTTCAATAGTTGTCTGATTTATTGAATTTTACAATATTTTTATTGTATAATAAACTGATGCCATAAAAGTTATATGACAAATTTTAGAATAACCATCACGAGACTTCTAAAAGACAGTTTTTAATAAGTTTAAAACATTTCTTTTGTGAAATATAGACAAATTTTCACATTGGCAATGTAAATGCTTCATTATGGAGGTTATTTTGTTTAAAGATTCAACATTTGTTATTATATGAATATAAAATGAATTTTGTATTAAATTATATGTAACATTATATTAACATATGTTGATTTCAAATATTAAAGTTAGGAGTTTTGGTTTACATATGAATTTTGGAATAATGGGGCTGGTTTTGAAAATATCAAAAACTAAAACTGATTTATTATTTATTTTCTAATATTTCTGGCATTAATATTTTCTCAACAAACATTTTTTAACAAAATGAATTAAAAGAATGCTTTGAAGATATACCACACATTTATAGCTCGATTTATTTTAGAGCACTCTTTTTATCTTCTTCTTCTTGTCTTCCTTTCTTTTTTTATAAATAAATCAATTTCAATGGTACATATTAGTAAAGCATACAATTCACCAAAAGTGTACAATCAATGGTGTTTGGTATAATCACATAGTTGTGCATTCATCATTCAATCATTATTAGAGCAGTTTCATTATTTCAATAATAATAACAATAAACAAAAACCAGAAAAACAAATAAACAAGAAAATCCTTCACCTGCTCTGCAGTTCACCAGAAAAAAAGAAATCATTAAATTTATCAAAAATACTTGCCTAAAAATACAAAGCAAATTTAAAGTGACACCGGGCAAACTTCATTCAGAATATAAACTAAGTCAGGATGAAATCAAAGAAGAGTTAAGTCATTACTTCAAAATTGCTGAATATTCACATGTTGAAATGCTGAATATTCACTGAGACTTGCACTTAGATGAAGACAATTAAGAAAGAGACTCTTAACTGGTTGGCACTCAACAAACACTTATGAAATGTTTTTAAAGATGTGATTTGCTTTACAGCCAAATTCTTCCCCCCTGGAAGCTACTCTATTGGCTCTTCACAGCACAGAGTAGTCAATGAGCCAAATCCAAAGATATTCCAGGAAACTAGTATGCTCTTAGGGGCAACATTTTTGTAATTAGAACTTCTATTCTGCACAAGTGGAACTTATCAGAGGGAATACTTAAAATGGTTTAAGCAGGTAAGACTATTTGTTCTTATTTTCTGAGCGGCCAATATGTTAATTTAGCACCTGCGGGGACTGGGGGTTGGAGGGAGGTTTGCTTGTTCTGCCTTTAATTTTCTTTGTTTCTACTTTTCTCATAGAACTTACTGTACTTTACACAAGTATACTGCTAATATACTTTACATACAGCTAATACATATGCTACTTGAGGCAATATTTGCTTCCAATTTGATCACCACAGTGCTTGGCAATTGTTCTAGGACTTGCACTGGTATAATAAATGTTTACAGAACTGAATTAAACTTCTGAATTTCATTACACAAGTAATGTATGTAGGCTAACATTGGACTTGTAAAACACAAAAAGGGAATAATATTAATAGGTGTTTTAGTTTGCCGAAGGCTGCCAATGCAAAATACCAGAAATAGGTTGGCTTTTATAATGGGAATTTATTAGGGTAGAAGATTACAGTTCTGAAGCTGTGAAAATGCCCAAATCAAGGCATCATCAGAAATGCTGTCTCACCAAAAGTTGGCTGCTGGTGATCCTGAACTCCTGCCACATGGCAAGGCACAATGGCAGCTGGTCTCTGCCTAAGTCTCTGCCTTCCCCTCCAGGCTCATTTTATCCCCAAGCTCAGCTGTGGGCAATCAGGCACATGGTTCACCTCTCCCCTCTCCTCCAGGGCTCATTACTTCAGCTTCTCCTCTCTCACATGGCAGGGTAAAATGGCAGCTCTCTTTCTCTATGTGTATCTGCATGTTTCCCCTATTTATATAGAACTCCAGCAAGAGGGCTGAGACCCACCCTGGGTCATGCCTCACTGAAATGCTCCAAACAAAGACCCCTAACTGAATTCAATCCAATCAAAGGATCTCTCACACACACAGGAATGGATTAACTCCAATAATATGGTCTTTTCTGGGATTCACAAAAATCTTTAAACAGCTACAAGAGGCGATATGTACTGAGCACTTAAAATATGTCAGCCACTATGTTTCAAGTACTTTCCATGTATTAACTAATTTAATCCTTATAACAAGCTAATTAAATAGGTAGTATAATATTCTCTTGTTTACACAATTAGAAATTGAAATGACGAAATTAAATAATTTTTTCTCAGTTTTCTATACAAATAAGTGAATTTAAGAACTGAAACTAGGCATTCTAACTTCAGATAATTTGTTATACACAATAAAGGTCTCAAAACAAACAAAAAAAACGGGGCAGTCTGCCTCTGATTAAATGGAATAATTTGGGGCCAGCTGTATGGCCCAGTTGGTAGGGCGCCGGTTTACCACATGGGAGGCTCTGGGTGCAGTCCCCGGGCCTCCTCAAACAGGCAGACCGCCTCAAGAAGGCAAGCCAACACGGGCAGAGCACACCGCTGCGAGCGGGGCATGCTGCCACGGGAAAAGGCAAGCCCCCGCGGGCAAAGGCAAGCCCCTGCAAGCAAGGGCAAGCCCCCAAGAGCAGGCAGGCCACCGTGCCAGTGAGCTGACTTGGGGGGGTCGCCCCAGCAGGGGGAGACAAGCAGACACAGAGGAACGCAGAGAAAAATGAACACAGCAAGAGCAGGCAAAAAGGGGGGGATGTATAATAAATTAAAAAATAAATCTAAAATGGAATAATTTGCAACAGATCAATGTTCACATAACTATCTCTCATAAAAGTCAAATAAAGCAGAGAAATAATCTATTTAAAAGTATCAGAGAATTGCAGAAGCAGGGAGGACAAGATTATCTAAGGTTATGAAAGGTGAAAATTCTGAAGGGGAGAGCTGTTTATCTGCAGCTGATTTGTCCCTGTAGCATTGGCTGATTCTGTGCATGGACAAGAGGTTGAGAATACAGGATAGACCTGGACAGAGAGCTGTTGCTGCAGGTCTGAGATGAGAGAACTTTAATCAGTTGGGAAAGGCTTAGCAATATGGTTGAAACTTAAGAAAAGTAATGCATGGGTGGCTTCCCAATGGAAATATTTGAACTATTCTTATGTGTATGCATAAGGTGATAAATTCTAAGACAAATCACTGAATAGGAAATCAGAATTGTCTATTCTTGGAGGGCTAAAGAGATAAATACCCAGCAGGTATAAAGGACCTGGTCTATAAGGCAAAAACAAAAGCAAAATCTACACAAACTTGCTAAATATATAGTTATCATTATCTATCAACCTATCTAGTTTGTGAACAAATAACAAGAAAGGTTTTGTCTGAACTTCTAGAGAGCTATACCATTAGAAAAGGGAGGACGATTTCCAGTCAAACAAAATGCTAGAGTAAGAAGATCTAGAGTTCCATTCCCCCACATCATTAAACAACTACCAAACACTGGCAAAGCCATCTTCGTAAAATCTCTGAAAAACAGTTTAAGGTTGTAGTAACTGGGTGGGAGCCAAATCAAGAAAATGCAGCTTTAAAATTGTAGGAGAAGCTCATGATGTCCTTTCTGGCCTCTCCTCTACTCCTCTCTAATGTGGTGCAGAGCGTGCCTGTGCTCTGATTGTGGGTTCCTGGCCCTGTTCCAGAGAGAGAAGGGCAACCCCTACGCACATACTGGGATGCATGTATGTTGGTGTCAATATATCAGGGAGCAGCTGCTAATATTGATACAAGACACTTATCTCTGGATTGCCCTCCCAGAAATTGCCCAGAATTCTGGAGCAGCTTATGAACAGTGAAAGCAGAGTAAGAAACATTCAAGTCAAAGCAAATAATTAACTCAAACCAAAGAACAGCACCAGCCATTATGAGCCAATTTGCAAAGACTGTGTAAGGTGTATTCGGTATTTTTTTTGTTCATTCTTTCTTTCCTTTCTTTTCTTTTTCTCTTTTTTTTTTTCTGCATTGTTTGTTCTTGTTAGTCCCTGGCCTCAAGGAACTCTACATGATATCACTAGCTGGATATAAACTGAACAAAGAGAAAACTTAGCGACTAAAGCCCAGAAGTAACAGATTAAAATATTAAAATGAACAGTGTGCAAAAAAAGATTACAAGACAAACAAAGAAATAGGAAATAATGGCCCACCTAAAGGAACAAGACAAAAATTCAAAAACCATCAAAAAAGTAAGTCAGCCATTGGACATACTGGACAAAAACTTTAAAAAAATGATCTTCAATATGTTCAATGAAATAAAACATGGAGAAAGAAGTAAAATATACCAGGAAAAAGAATGAATGGACAACAATGAAAATCTCAGTAAAGAAAGAGAAATTTTTAGAAGAAGCCTAACAGAAATACTGGACTTGAAGAACACAATAATTTAACTGAAAAAAATTCATTAAAAAAAAACAAGTAAGCCCATTTTAATAAATACTGATATTTAGACAAACTTCTCGTATCAGGAAGAAATATGCATTTTACTTATTTAAGTTTCTTTTCTTTTTTTGATATATTTTTTATTTTTTCTAAAAGATTCTTAGATTACATAAAATATTAGATAAAAAATGTTAGGGATTCCCATATGCCCCACTCCCCAAACCTCCCTGTATTTGTCAGCCAAAGGGTTGCTGATGCAAAGTACCAGAAATAAGTTGATCTATATAAAGGGTTATTTGGGGGTGGAAGCTTACAGTTACTGGGCCATAAAGCATAAGATTCTTCCCTCACCAAAGTCTGTTGCTACGTGTTGGAGCAAGGCAGCTGCTGACGTTTGCCAGGTGTAATGGTTTGACAGTTTTATGTAATTATGAATTCCAAAAATATAAATTGGATCATGCTTGTAAACTGATCTGTTCATTTGGGCATGATTGGGTTATGATTATGGTGCTGATTGGGCTGTAGGGCATTAAATAGGCCACGTTAGTAGGGCATTGAGCCCCGCCTGGTGGGTGTGGTCTTAAGTGTAAAAAGCAAGGCAGCAGATTGGGAGAAGCAGATTTGGGAAGCAGTTCTGATGTTGGAGTGAGCCATTCCCCCGATAGTCTACAGCTGGCCTTGTGGAGAGACACAAAGCGTAGAGAGCCTCATGGTCTACAGCTGAACTTGTGGAGGAAGCAGAAGCTAAGCCCGGAGAGAAATGCAGCACCGGCAGGAGAGGAGCCCAAAGGCCTGAGTCCTTGCAGACATCAGCAGCTGTCCTGCTCCAACACGTGGACTTTGGTGAGGGAAGAAATTTATGCTTTGTGGCCTGGTAACCGTAAGCCCCTACCCCAAATAAATACCCTTTATAAAGATTGACAAATTTTTGGTATATTTCAAAAGGCACTCCTGTGGCTAACTTATACACCAGGCTTCAGGCTTCTTGGGTTCCTCTCTTCTCAGGGCTCCATTTCTCTCCAGGGTTAGTTCCTCTGTTTCCTCCACAAGGTCAGCTATAGACTATGAGGCTCTCTAGGCTTTGCCTCGCTCCACATGGCCAGCTGTGAATTCTCAGGTGAGTGGCTCATCTCTATCCTGGGGCCTTCTCTCTTTCCTCACCAGAACTCCAACATCAAAATTGCTCCAACTCTGTCCTTTGCCATGCCTTTTATATTCGATTCCCCATCCATCAAGAGATGGGGCTCAACACCCTACTGACCTGGCCCAGTCGATGCCCTAATCATAATTTAATCATGCCCAGATTAACAGACCAGTTTACAAGCATAATCCAATATCTATTTTTGGAATTCATAACTATATCAAACTGCAAAACTGCTACACTCCCACTTTCCCCCACATTAACAACTTCTTTCATTAGTGTGATACATTCATTGCAATTGATGAACACATTTTGGAGCATTGCCACTAAGCAAGGATTATAGTTCACATTTTAGTTTACACTCTCTGTCACACAGTTATATAGGCTATGGCAGGATACATAATAGCCTCTATCTGTACTAGTAATGTCATTCAGGACAATTCCAAGTCCCAAAAATGCCCCCATATTGCACTTCTTTTTCCTTCTCCTTGCCTTCAGCATATCCAGTGGCCACTGTATCCACATCAATGATATAATTTCTTCCATTGCTAGTATCACAATAAGTCTATAGTAGAATACCAGTATGCCATATTTTATTCCCCAATCCTGAGGATTCTGGGGTGGTGCTGCCCACTCCACCCCTAATTGAGAGGGAGCTTCAATCCCATACAGCTGATGGTGGGACTCTCTTGCTTGCAGTTGTAGACACTATCAGTTCCTTTGTATGGTGGTTGTCCATCCTTTCCTCCTTGTTAGTTGTCCTAGGTGAGTCCAATGAACTGGAGAGAAGGTGTTACAATTCCACTGAGGCTCACGGCCCAGCTGGCACATGGACATTCCAAAGACTCAAGTCTCTTGGATGTATACCTACCAATTATAGCACCAACTATAGGTTCAAATAGAAGGGATGGAAGAAGTGTGTGTAGAGAAGTCACAACTGAGTCTGACTCTGTCACACTCAGGAGCACAAACTCCAAAGTAGGGACCACTGGCAAGGCACAAAACTCTAGAGCTATCTGCCCTGATCATAGGACCTGGGTTTCTCCAGAGCCCTCAGGAGCCCCACTATTTGGGGTAGTATGTACTTTGGCAGTCTATGAGATCCTGCTAAGATGTGCATAAGCATATCTCTGGAATGACCTCCCGACTCACTTTGAAGTCTCTTAGCCATATAAACTCACTTGTCTTTACCTTTCCCCACTTTTATTGGAGGTCTTTCTCCAGTTGCATTGCTAGTTGGTGCTTGGTAGTAATCCCTCAGTGCCAGGGAGGCTCTTCCCTGGAAGTCATGTCCCACACTATGGGGAAGGTAATGCATTTATATGCTGAGTTTGGCTTAGAGAGAGGCCACATTTGCGCAACAAGGAGGCACGCAGGAGGTAACTCTTAGGCACCCTACAACACTAGGTTAAGTTGCAATTTCAGGAGCAAACTCTGATAAGCATAGTCATCAGTATCAAGGGCCAATCAATGGGCCATCCTTCTTTACTAGTCATTGCACCTGTACTTGGGGGATTGTTGCTGTTCCATTATAGAATCTGGCAGAGCTTCCCAGGATGGGAATTCAATATTCTTTTGAATATTGTGTGAATCTCTACCCACTGTGACAATTATCTATGAACACTTGAACACATTTATATACCTTTTATGTATGCCCAGGTGAACCTCCTCCCATGTATCCCCCATCACTGACACCCCACACCAATGATCCTCCCCTGCCACAGTTGTAACCCTTCTGTGATCCAAAACTTCTTTAAAAATGAAGCCAAAATATCACCAAATACAATTAATAGGAAAATGAAATAATAATGATAGGTTTAAACATAAGAAATAAAATACATAATAATTTAGAAAAACTAAAATTTTTATAAAATTTAAAAATTAGGATATTAAAAAAATAATGAAAAATATTTTAAAAAACTTTTTATGTTTTGCCTTTCATCATTGGAATATCTTTTGTCCTGTATGTACAGTGACATTTTCTTCCATTTCTTCCCCAGTGTCTTACTTTTTTTTTTCTTTTGTCTTCAAAGAAATTTTAGGTCACAGTAAAGTCACATACAGAATAAAGGGGACTCCCATAAACCCAACATCCTCCTCCCTTTCCCTCTTCCCATATTAATAACCTTTTTATATGTGGATGGTACATTTGTTACAATTGATGTACAAAAACTGAAACATAGCTACTAACCATGGTCAATGGTTTATATTATAGTTTGCATTTTAGACCATACACTTTTATAAATTTTTTATGAAATTTAACATGGCCTGTATTCATCATTGCAAGATCATTGCAAGATCATGCTGAACACTTCCATTGCCCCTAAATACCACCTCTTCCATCTATTCTATTCCTTCTTCCCTCTCCCCTTGGGACCCACTGCAACCACTAGGCAAGATTCATAGTTATTTGCAACAACACTGAGGGCTTGACACTCTGGTCTGCCCTCCCCTATTAGGAACCACCCATGCTCTCAAGAGACAACCACCCCTCTGTCTCAGAACACATCGGACCTCCAGAGGATGGGAGTCCAACTCCTTACTGCTCATTATGTGGGTCTCCACCCACTGACAAAGCACACTATGACAAAATGATCACTCACACATTCTCTAGAAGACTGCCCCAGGTGCTCCCTGTCCCAAATGCCCCACCCATCCAACACCCTAAATCAGTAATCTTTCCTTGCCATATTGCCAAAAGAGCATTGTAGTTTCAACCACATACCCTCCAATCCCCAGTGTTCACCTGCTCCCTCCCCCAACCCTCTCCCCAGTTCCATGGACCATCCAATCCACCCTCCCCACCCTACTCCCCTTTCAAACATGCACTGCCCAACCCAATAGTATCACTACACCCCTCTCATATCCTTTCACTGCACAACTACTCACTTCCAACATATTATAGATTTTACCCATCAGGGTGTTGGCTCACAACCTTCTTCTCCCTTTCTATTTACTGTAAACCTATCTTCCAGACTCTAGCTCTCTGAGCCTGATTGATTTCCTTAATTAATATCAGAGAGGTCATGTAATATTTGTCTGTCAATACCTGGCTTGTTTCACTCAACATAAAGTCCTCAGGATTCATCCATGTTATCCTGTGTGTTAGTACTTCTTACAGCTAAGTAATATTCCATTGTATGTATGTACCACATTTTGTTTATCCATTCTTCTGATGGGCATTTCGGGTGATTCCAACTTTTGGCAATAGTGAATAATGCAAGTGTGAACATTGGGGTGCATATACCTGTTCGTGTCCTTGCTTTCAATTCTTCTGTGTATATACCCAGCAGTGGGAATTGCTGGATCATATGGCAGTTCTATAGTTTTTTGAGGAACCGCCAAACAGTCCTCCACAATGGCTGGACCATTCTACATTCCCACCGGCATTAGATGAGGGCTCCCATTCCTCCACACCCTCTCCAACACTTGTAGTCCTATCTTTTTTAATAGCCACCAGTCTAATGGGTGTAAGATGGTATCTCATTGTAGTTTTGATTTGCAATTCCCTAATAGCTAGGGATGTTGAGCATCTTTTCATGTGCTCTTTAGCCATTTTTATCAAAATTGCTTGCCCATTTTTTAAATGAATTGTTTGTCTTTTTATTTTCAAGATATAGGATTTCTTTATAAATGCTGGCTATTAGGCTCTTATCAGATATATGGTTACCAAATATTTTCTCCCTTTGGGTAGGCTGTCTTTTCACTTTTTTGACAAACTCTCTCAATGAAAAGAGTAGAAGATAATATATGTATATATATATATATATATATATATTTCCACCTAACAATACTCAACTGTCCTGTGTACAACTGGAAACTCACAAAATTCCTCCAAAATACGACACAAGTCCTTGCGTAATATTCACTATTAAACTTGACAACTTTAAATATTACAACATGAAACTAATACAACTTATGTCATATGATATGGGGAAAGGATAGGGAAGAAAACAAAGATATTCATTTTATGTATATATGCAAACATACTCATAACAAAATAAGGAAGAAATATTCATAACCATTACAAACATTTCTATAACTGGTCAGTGGTCAAAGTCTGTATTTACCATGACCTTCTTCTACTACTCATTCCATGTTACCTTTGTCCTCAGCAAGCACCTCAGCTGGCTGTGGTACTTTATCTGGTAGGGTGACCCAAACTTTCATTCTTGAAGATTCTGGGCCATTGTTAGTCCTGCCTGGATTGGGTTGCTGCAATATTCCATTGATTTTAATCACAGGGCATGGTAGAACTAAGAGTTGCCCTAGGGAATTTCCTGTATTCCATGAAAACTCTTGAGGTGGGGATTGCTTGGGGCAGGCTAGAGGTTGAATGGTGCAAGCTTGACATTGGGTGGTCTCCTCAGGGCAGACCATTACAGGTTTATCTGGCAAAGTCTCAGCAGAATTTAGGATTTCAATGTCCCCACTTCCATCATCATCAACTCATGTGTCTCCATCCCAATCCTCAGGATTCCATTCCTTTCTAATCAATGCCCTAAAATAAGCAGCAGACACTATGCAAGGTTGAGATTTAACTTCCTTTTAAATGCTACTGCACACACAATGACACTCTGAGTCTGGTTTTCAGAGATCTCAATTCTGAAGCTGCGTGAAACAAGATTTTCTTTCAGAACACATACAGAAACTCAGATGAAGGTCCTTATTGAATTCCTCAGGAGACACTGGCTATCTTAAGTTAAGATGGCGATTCTCTGAATGCTGAAATCACCTCTCTTTTTCAGGCCTTCAAATGATTAGATGGGACATCACTCATTACTGATGGCAATCTCTTCAGTTGATTGTAGAAGCAACAAGCCATCTATGCAATCAACTCACTAATAATTAAATTTCATGAAATGCCCTTGCATTGCAGTTAGCCCAGTGCTTGCTTGACTAAACAACTAAGCATCATAACATGGCCGAGTTGACACATTAGCCTAACCATTACCTATGCCAATAAATTAGATAACTTATATGAAATTGACAAATTCTAGAAACACACAAACTACCTACATTAACTCAAGAAGAAATAGAAGATCTCAACAAACCAATTACTAGTAAAGAGATTAAATCGGTAATAAAAAATCTCTCAACAAAGGATAACCCAAGACCAGAGTTCTTCACAGGGAAATTCTACCAAGCATTCCAAGAAGACTTAACTCCAATTCTTCTCGAACTCTTCCAAAAATTGAAGAGGAGGGGACACTCCCTAATTAATTCTACAAGAGTCCAAATCATTCCCATACCTTAGCTGTATAAAGATACCTCAAGAAATGAAAACACAGACCAATATCTCTTTTGCATAAAGATGCAAAAATGCTCAACAAAATAGTAGCAAAACAAATTCAACAGCTTATTAAAAGAATTATACACCATGATCAAGTGGGCTTTATCCCTGGTATGCAGTTACTTCAACATAAGAAAGTCAATTAAGGTATTGCATCACATTAATAGAAAGAAGGGAAAAAACCCCATGATGATAATACAAAATGCAGCATATTTTGATAAAAATCAGGAATAGAAGGAAACTTCCTCAATAAGATAAAGAGCACATATGAAAAGCCTACAACTAACATCTTACTCAATTGTTAAAGACTGAAAGCTTTCCCTCTAAGACAGGTTCTTAACATTTTTTGTTCCACTGACCCCTTTGTCAGTCAGTGAAACCACAGATCCCTTACTAAGTCCATACTATACTGTGTATTATTTAATAAATGGATCACACCCACACCAATATGTCCTCACAAGAATAATGTTTTTATGAATTTCAATTCTAGCTCATGGACCCCTGGTTAAGAATCCCTGTTCTAAGATAACGATGCCCACTTTTATCAGAGCAATTAGGAAAGAAAAAGAAATAAATGGCATCCAAATTGGAAAGGAAGGAGTAAAATGTTTCCTATTCACAGATGACATGATTCTATATGCAGAAAATCCTGAAAAACCTGGAACAACTCTCCTTGAGTTAATAAATGCATCAGCAAAGTAGTTTGGAATATTGCTTTGAAACAAAATTCATTTTCAGTAAATTTAATATACTTAGATTATGACAATCCCACTACTATGTATATACTCAAAAGAATTCAAGTAGGGACTCAAAACAGATATTTGCACACTGGTGTTCATAGCAGTATTATTCACACTGCCAAAAGATGGAAGCCACCCAAGTGTCCATCAATGCATTAATGGATAAATAAATTGTGCTATATACATCCAATGAAATATTTTTCACTTGTAAAAAGTAATGAAGTCCTGATACATGGATGAACTTTCTAAGCACAAACATCCATCCACTTTCGTATGCATATACAGAAGCCCAAACTGTTTTTTGAACATAAGAAAAAAAATGATAAAACTCTATAACCACATATGTCTGCCTACATGAAACCCATACCCCATCTATCTATCTATCTATCTATCTATCTATCTATCTATCTATCTATCTGTCTGTCTGTCTGTCTGTCTGTCTGTCTGTCTGTCTGTCTATCTGTCTGTCTATCACCTATGAAAAAGAAAAACTTTATTCTAACCATACTTGGCTTGCTCATCATTATGATACTATGCTTCAGCCCCCCCACCCCCCACAAGTTTTCACTAATAAAATTTTCATCAGATGGGAAAATAGATTTTTAAGATTCACACCAGAAAATAATTAGTATTTCATAGAAAATGATGTAAAATACATTTTTACACCTCAGTTAATTGTTTTTTTTCTGATAGAATATAATCTAAATTCACTTTTAGAACCAAGAAGTGTTCTGATTTCACTTAACATCTCTTCCCTTTTAGGAAATATGCAATTGGGGCTCAAACTCTCCACCCTTGGACTTCATTAGAGTTTATCTTGCATGAGAAACTAGGAAATTTTCAATAAGTATTCATTACCTGGCAGTTACCCATAGCTGAGATATATTTGAGGCATGAAAATAAAAGTGTATTGAAAAATTCAACCTGATTATTTTTAAATTGAATTAGGGACTTTCTCTCAAGGCTCATGACCAATGAGTTTACTCTATTTTTAACAGTCCATTTTATTTTGTTAATGTAAAATGAGTTCATGTAATAGATGTTATTTATTTGTTGGCTCCTTGGCAATATTGGTCTTTTTGCTTGCAGGTTTGCACAAATAGGGAAATATAGTTTTATCCCTTAGTGATCCTTAGAGTACCTCCACATTCCTATTTATCATTCTCACTTCTTTATGGAATGTCTACCAATTTTCCACTCTTACCTAAACTTCAGATTTACAGTGTTTATTGTGCATATAACAAACTCATTTTTGCAATTAATTAAAATGAATATCTATTTAATATAGGAAGAAAATAATTCTAGAAACTATGTTTTTATAAGTTTGATATATTATAAATACAAACATAACAGGTAATCGATAGGATGATCATTTTTGTTAAAAACTCTGGAAAGTATTGCAATAATTATTATATTTGGAGCATATTAGGATGGTTGAGTTCACTCCTATTGCCTCCGAGGAAAGTTATGTAAATAATTCAAATGACAGGTGCTGATTCCCCAGTTATACTGAGCAGTATAAAAAGGGATCCAGTTTATTAAGAAATAAAAGGTTATCTAGAGATATAATTTAAACAAAACATATGCAAACTGCTTTATATTAAGTCATTTTAAATATATACAATAAAAGTATGACTAAAGTATGTGCTTTCTAATAATTAATAGTATTTTTGATAGCTTTACTTTGTAATTATCAAAGCCTTAAAATTATTTATATATCCTATATTACTAAGAGAGTTGGGATTTTGTTGCTCAAGAAATTATTTTCCCTGGTAGGAAAGCATTTAAATCAGTATGCATATGTCATGTTCATAAACCAATTTAGTAATGCTTTGGAGTGGAATGGTTGAAAAATGGAACTATTACTTTTGCCTCACTAAACCTCTAGAAAAAGAAAGAGACCACGTCTATATTAAAATGGTTGAAATTAATCAAATTAAGTCTTTAGATATTTTTCACCACTGTACATTTTAATATGGCCCAGAAGCATCAGATCAATTTTACAAATTTCCTTAAGATTGTTTCTGGGAAATCAGATCATTTAATTATGCTCTACTACACTCAATCCAGTCACTCCATATAGACTTAGCCATAATCATCTATATTCTAATTTTTTTTAATTTAAGGAAACATTTATATTCAGTCCATAAATGTACAATTCAAATTTTGTTAAATATATACAGTATACACCTGTATATCATTACTCCTATTAAAGGGGGGTCTTCGGAGAGCCATAGGGAAGCATTGCTAAAGGGTGACCTATCTGCAAATTCTGGATGAGTAGAGGTGACCTGAAGGCATTTTGATATAAAGAAAAAGTCTCTGACTTCTGCCCTCCATCCCCGACTACTGCCCGACAGTGAAGCTCATTGGTCCCTCCCCTGGACGGTGGCAAGAGTCCTGACCCTTTCCCTGACTTTCGCCCCCACCACACCAACCTAAACAGGGGTGGCTCTAAGCTGTGTTTTCACTCCATCCCGTCCTCGCTCAGGGTCTGGTCAGTACTTCACTTCTACGGGACCGAAAGTGACCAACACCCTGACTTTCTGAGCTCTGCCATGGCGGACACACCTTCCCCGTTACTCTACTTGCTGAGCGTTGATAGGAGGCTCTTCCGCGCGTGTCCGCCCACCCCTATGCGCATTTCAGGAGCTGACCCGCCTCCAAATTGTGCAGCGGGCTCCCCTGTGCTTCTCTTCTGAGACTCTGTCCCCTAAGCCATAGTTCATGGGTCCAAGTCCGGGCAATCGGAGCCCTTTCCTAGGAATTTGGAATTGGGGGAAGGGAAAGCGTGTGGTGGCGGAGGGTGGAACTATTCTGTGTAGACTGGGGAGCTGGGGAAGCCATCTTCCTCCACCTGAGGACTAACGGACGGAGGCAGAGGGTGGCCAGTGTTCCAGCTCCTTAGGAAGCTGCCACACCTCCACGGGTGAGTTCAGAGAGAGCCCGGTTTCCTTGCACCCCCTTGTCCATCGCTTACTCTGTCCCCAGTTCTGTTCCTTCCTTTAAAAGTGGTTGAACTAGAACTGTGTCGTTGTCCCCCTCGACCCAGGAAGAAAGGACTTCCCAGGGCATTGCCCACGGACTAGCAGAAACGAGATTAGGAACCAAGTCTACTGTGCCTCTAACTGGACAGAAGTCCGGGCCCTTCCTTGCACCTGCGGGTTTTCCTGCTCCCACGCCTTCCAGCCCCGTTCCTACTGCCCACAGTTCCCTTGTTATCCTTCCCATTTCCAAACACAGGCACACAACTACAAGCGACACCTTTACCCTCTTGGTCTCTGCTGCTATCCCCAAGATGTGTTCCCGGATTGCTTCCCCGCCCTTGAGTGGTAACAGTAACTCCTGGTCCCTACTGCTGGCTATGTGGTGGACAGACTCCCCTGGCAAACCAGCTTCTCCTTAAAGGCAGAGACCATGATGGCACCATGTTGGACTGATGATTTAAAAACAAATAAACAAAACTTTTAGGATCATCCAGTATTTTGTTCGATTTTTCATTTTAGATATTGCAGTATAGTTTTCTTTATCTTCCAAAGATTTTCATCTGTTCCTTCGTTATGACTATGATTTTTTGAAGTTCTTGCACATTTGTACTAGCAGCATTGAAGTCATTAAATGGCACAGCTGAGTTACATTGATGACAGAGCACCAAACACATATCTACAAGCTTGCAACCTTTGTTCTGAGAAACCTTGTCTGCTAATAACAACATCTGATTTATCTTGGTTCTGTTTCAACGGACTGCATTTTTGGTTGACTGTGGGTCATATTTGCCATTTCTCTGCACATGAGTAATTTCTAAAGATGCGCTGATATTGCATATGACATATTTTAGGATTCTGGTTGCTATTAACTTCTGAAAATGATTTGTGTTGTTTTTGGTAGGCAGAAAAATTATTGGCTGATTACCTTCAACCTGCTGAAACTAGGTTTTTTTTTTTCCCTTAGTTCAGGTGGATTTGTGGAAGTCTAGGCATTTATTAAATTCCTCTCACTTGGCAACTCTAAATCCAAACTCTTTCTCCCCTGCGGTGGGAAAGAGCTGAAATATCTGAGTTCTGTTCCCCAGTGTTTCTCCAAGAAAGCACAATTTGTGCATCATCCATGGGAAGTTTATTCACAGATTTTGTGGCCCCATCCAGGATTTGTTTCCTCAATTTTCAGCCACTCTGGAAACCCTGAACTTCATTCTATGATAATAAGCCAAAATGGTTTTAGACTTCTACTCAAAGTCTAAAAGCCTAGACCTACAAGAGCTGGGGAGAGTCCTAAGTTAAAAAGCTGTATAAATGTGGTTCTCACTTACCTGGATAGTATGGTGCCTATCTTTCAAGGGTTAAATTCTCTTTGGTTTCTGCCTTCCACTTTCTCCAGTGCTTTCAAAGTTTTCATTGTTGATATATATTTTTTTGGAAGCTGTAATCATTATTTGCAGAAGGGTAAGGCATATATAAGATATTCTGACATTATCAAAACTGCATCTCTGTCAAAATTAATTTTAATGTGATTATTTTGGATTTCAGCCAACTGGTAAGTTGCTGAACATCAATAGTAATCCAATTGAGCTATAGATGAGAAACTGTCCTTGACTCAATTAGGATTACTTCAAGAAGACCAACATCAAATATAAATTGCTTAGATGCAAGTAAAGAACTAGAAAATCCAGGAAGACTTCTCTGCTTGATATGAGTTAATGATTAGACTTAAGATATGAAAATCTGAATTCCCTCATCATCATTTGTCAAAACTAAAGTTTACAGAAACCTAATTTAATAAATAATAATAATTGTTATTATATTTGAAATTTCAGGAATATAAGGGTATACCTTTTATTAGTACTACACAGAATTAGATTATTCCAAAAGTGCTGGCTAGAGGACTTTTATTGAATTCTAACCACAGAGAAAAAAGACAAAGTGAAGGGAATATCTTCAAGGTATTATAAAAAATAAAGTGAAAATAAAAGAATACTTAAGGGATTGTGATATGGGGAAGAAATCACTACAAGAAATTTCTAAAAATTAATAATAAGCCTGGAACTTTCTTATTCTTTAAAATTAATTACTAATTAGCTTTGCTAGCATTGTAGAAAAAAAATCTTTGTGACTGTGATGGTTAGGCTAATGTGTCAACTCGTCCAGGTAATTGTATCCAGGTATTGGGCCCAGCAAGCACTGGTGTGATGGCTAGGCTAATGTGTCAACTCGGCCAGGTAATTGTGCCCAGCTGTTGGGTCCAGCAAGCCTGGGGCTAATTGCATCTGCATCAATCAGCAAGATTGGATGAAGAATGGATGACGCTGTTATCCATTCAGTTGACTGCTTATAAAAGGGAACTGATTTCAACATTCGGAGAGAATTTCCCAGCTCGT
>PVKH010000792.1:13093-34434 GCA_004027955.1 Chaetophractus vellerosus | reverse complement strand
CCATCAATATGGAATTGCAAGAGGACTTGAATATCCAAGTCAATATTGCAAAAGAACAACAAACATGATAGGGGGTGGTGGTAGAGGGACCTGGTGAACATTTGGGAGTGCAGAGGTGGCAATGCTCTTGTGGGGATGTGATGGGGTGGTGTCACTGCTTTGAGATGTTGGTTGGAGGGACATTCAGGGTGGGGTGTATCTGGAGCGGGCTTCTAGGGAGTGTGGGAGTGTTCATCCTGTCATAATGTGTTCTATCAGTGGGTGGAGACCCAAACAATGAGAAGGAAAGAGATGGACTCCCTATTTTCAGAGGACCAATTTGCTCAGAAATAGACAGGTGGGTGACTCTTGGGAGCAGGGGCGGTTCCCAGTGGTGAGGAACTAACCAGTGGGTCAAGATGCCTTGTTGCATGTAACTATGAATCCTGTTGTCCAAAGAGTCGAGCCAGGGGGTCGTTGTGGGCCCTGGGGGGAGGGGGAGGGAGGAAGAGAGTGGATCGAATAGGTGGTACTTAGTGGTCAGTGGAAATGTTTTGCATTTCCTTGCAGTGATGGACACAGGACATGGTGAATAACATCAAAATTTATAAAAGTGTATGTTCTAAAATGTGGACCATCGACAATGTTTGGTAGCTGTGTTTCACTATCTGTATATCAGTTATAATGGTGCTGCCATCCATATACAAAAAGGTTTTGGTGTGGGGTGGGGAGTGGGGGAGAAGGTTGAGTATATGAGAGTGTCTTATATTCAGTGTGTGGCTTTGCTGTGACCTAAAATTTCTTTGAAAATTAAATGTAAAAAGGTGGGACAATGGGGAAGGGAGGGGGATGGTGCCACGGAACAGGCTGGACACCAGATATTGCACTGATAAAAGGCAAAATGCCAAAAAAAATTGTTTATATTTATTTTTAAATTTTTTTCACATATTTTGAATAACCCAATCCTTTAATTTTTATTTTATTTTTAGCTTTTTAAGTTTTCATATATTTTATCTCTTACATTTAAACATCATTATTATTTCATCTTCCCATTAATTGTATTTGGCTATTGTATTGGCTTCATCTCTGAAGAAGCTTTGGATCACAGAAGGGTTACAACAGGGGCAGGAGAGGATCATGGATAGGGACTGTCAGGGTTGGGGGTGCATGGGAAGAAGTTCACCTGAACATACATAAAACATATACAAAATTGTTCACATGTCCATGGGGCATGGTCACGGGGGTGGAGAATCACTCAATCAATGAGAGAATACTGAGTTCCCATCCTGGAGAGCTCTGCCATATTCTCCAAGGGAGCAGCAAGAGTCCCCTAAATGCAGGGGCAGTGTCTGGCAAAGGAGGAAGATCCATTGATGGGCCCTTGTTATTGATGACTAGCCTTGTGAGTCTTTGCTCTTGAAATTGAAACAACCTAATGTTATGGGGTGCCTAAGAGTTGCCTCCTGAGAGCCTTCTTGTTGCTCAAGTGTGGCCTCTCTCTAAGCCAAAATCAGCATATGAAATGCATTACCTTCCTCCCAGCTTGGGATATAACTCCCAGGGATGAGCCTCCCTGGCAATGAGGGATTGCTAACAAGTGCCAATGGGCAATATGACTGGAAAAAGACTGAATGAAAAGGGGAAAATGTAAAGACAATTGAGTTCATAGTGCTAAGAGACTTCAAAGTGAGTTGGGAGGTCATCCCAGAGGTAACGCTTATGCACCTCTCAGTAGGACCTCATAGGCTTCCAATGAGGATATCACCCCCAAACAGAGGGGCTCCTGAGGGCTCTGGAGACATCCAGGTCCTATATCAGGGCAGGTAGCCCCAGAGTTTGGTGCCTTACCAGTGGGGCTTAATTTGGAATTCTTGCTCCTGAGAGTGACAGTGTCTGACCCAAATATGTCTTCCCTGCACATGGTCCATCTGTCTCTTCTATTCAAGCCTATATGTGGTGCCAGAGTTTTAGGTGTACTACCAGAGAGTGGAGTGTTCAGGCTGTCCATGTGCCAGCTGGGTCCAGAAGCTCGGGGGAGTGGCAACTCCTTCTCTACAACTCAATAGAGTCACCCAGAACACCTAGTGGGGAGATTAAGATAGACAACAGCTATCCCAGGGAATGGAGAGAGTCTGCAGCTGCAGGCAGGATAATCCCATCCATCTTATCCTTGGGATATAAGCCCCCTCTCACTTGGAGGTGGAGTGGACATCACCATTTCAGACTCCTCAGGATTTGGGGAAGAGCTATGGACTAGAGTGGACTTAAGTCTTTTATAGACTTATTGTGATTCATGCAATGGAAGAAATTACAACAGTGATATGGAGCCAGTGGCCACTGGACACTTTGGGGGCAGGGAGAGGGAAAGCAGTTGTAATACAGGGGCTTTTTTGGGACATGGGAATTATCCTGAGTGACATTGCACTGACAGATAGAGGCCATTTTATATCATCATATAACATGCAGAACTGTGTGGGAGAGAGTGTGGTCTACAATGTGTACTATGGTTCATGCTTAGTGGCAAAGCCCCAAAATGTGTATATCTATTGCATGTGCTGTGCCACACTATTGAAGGATGTTTATGTGGGAGGTTGTGGGAGGTGTGGGAGGGGAGGAATATGGGTATCCCTATAATTTTTGTGTAACATTTATGTAATCTAAATATCTTTAAAAAATAAAATTTATTTAACTTAAAAAAAAGAAATCCTACACCTCAAAAATAAAGAGACAGCCCAATTAAAAATGGGCAAGTGACCTGAAATTACACCTCTCCAAGGAAAAATATTTGAATGGCTAAAAAGCACATGAAAAGATGCTCAACATGACTAGCTATTAGGGAAATGCAAATCAAAACTACAATGAGATACAATCTTACAACCTTTACACTGGCGGCTATTAAAAAAACGGGGCTATACATGTTCGAGAGGATGTGGAGAATTGGGAATACTCAATCACTATTGGGGGGGAATGTGGAATTGTCCAGCCATTGTGGAGGACAGTTTGGCAGTTCCTCCAAAAAACTAACTATAGAATTGTCATATGATCTAGCAATCCACTTCAGGGCATATACCCAGAAGACTTGAAAGCAAAGACATGAACAGATATATGCACACCAATGTTTATAGCAGCATTATTCACTATCGCCAAAAGTTGGAATCAATCCAAATGCCCATCAACAGATGAATGGATAAACAAAATGTGGTACATACATACAATGGAATAGTACTCAGCTGTAAGAAGGAGTACAGTGCTAACACACAGGATAACATGGATGAATCTTGAGGACCTTATGTTGAGTGAAGCAAGCCAGGCATTGAAGGATGAACAGTGCATATGAATTAAGCAAATCAAGCAGATTCAGAGAACTATTGTCTGGAAGATAGATTTACAGGAAATAGGGAGAAAAAGGTTGTAAGCGAACAACCATAAGGACTTAATCTATGGTAAGGTGAAAGTATTTGGTTGCATATTGAAGGGATATGACAGGAGGGTAGTGATATTATTGTATTGGGTATTGCAGGTTTGACAGGTAAGTAGATTGGGGAGGGTGGGTTGGAGGGTCCAGGGAATGGGGGGAGGAAGTGTTAGGAGAGGAACCAGGTGAACACTGGGGATTTGCGAGTATGTGGCTCAAAGTACAAAGTAGGGAAGGCTCTTATAGCAATATAACAATGAAGGGTTAATGGTATAGTGTGTTGGATAGGGGGCATTCAGGACACGGTGCATCTGGAGCAGGCTTCTAGGGAGGGTGTAAGTGATCATTTTGTCATAATGTGTTGTATTAATGGGTGGAGACCCACATAATGAGCAGGAAGAAGTTGGCCTCCCATCCTTGGGAGGACCGATTTGTTCACAAATAGAAAGGTGGGTGTCTCTCAAGAGCATGGGCTGTTCCTAATAGGGGAGGACAAACCAATGTGCCAAGACCTCAGTGCTGTTGCATGTAACTATGAATCCTGTCATCCATGGAATGAAGCCAGGGGGTCACCCTGGGCCATGTGGGGAGGGGTGGGAGGAATAGAATAGATCGAACAGGGGGTAATTAGTGGGAAATGGAAGAGGTATACATGATCTTACAATGATGGACACAGGTCATGTTAGATATCATCAAAATTTATAAAGATGTATGGTCTAAAATGTAAAGCATAATGTAAACCATTGACCAAGTTTAGTAGCTCTGTTTCACTATTTGTATATCAGTTATAACAAAGGTACCATCCACATATAAAAAGGTATTAATTTGAGAAGAAGGAAAAGGGGAGGATGCTGGGTATATGAAAGTCCCCTGCATTCTGTATGTGACTTTACAGTGACCTAAAACTTCTTTGAAAATAAAATGAAAACTAGAAAGACACTGGGGAATAAATGGAAGAAAATGCCACTATACAGAAAGGACACCAGATATTACAGTGATGAAAGGAAAAATGTTTTAAAAATATATTTTTCATCATTTCTAAATATCCCAATCTTTTAATTTTACTTTATTTTTCTTTTTTTAAATTTTTATGCATTTTGTTTCTTATATTTAAACTTATCATTATTATTTCATTTTCCTGTTTATTGTGTTTGGCTATTTTAATGGCTTCATTATTGCTGAAGCTTTGGATTACAAAATGGTTACAATGGGACAGGGGAGGATATTTAGTGTGGGGTGACAGTGATGGGGGATACATGGAAAGAATTTCACCTGGGCATACATATAAGGTATATAAAAATGTTCAAATGTTCACAGGACATTTTCACAGTGGGTGGAGACTCACACAAAAAACGTGAGAATATTGAATCACCTTCCTGGAGAGCTCTGCCACAATCTCTAATGGAGCAGCAACAGTACCGCAAGTGCAGGGGCAATGACTGGTGAAGGAGGATGATCCACTGATGGGACCTTGATATTGATGACTATGCTTATGAGCCTTTGCTTTTGAAATTGAAACTTAGCCTATAGTTATGGGGTGCCTAAGAGTTGCCTCCTAAGAGCCTCCTTGTTGCTCAAAGGTGGCCTCTCTCTACCAAACTCAGCACATAAAAGCATTACCTTCTCCCCAGTGTGGGATATGACTCCTGGGGATGAGCCTCCCTAGCACCAAGGAATTACTACCAAGCACAAACTAGCAATGGAACTGGAAAAAGACCTTGAATGAAAAGGGGGAAAGTAAAGACAAATGACTTTATATGACTAAGAGACTTCAAAGTGAGCCGGGAGATCATCCCAGAAGGAAACTTTCTCTATTTGTAGATGATATGATCCTATATACAGAAAATCCTGAAAAATCCACAACTAAGCTCCTAGTGCTAATAAATGAATTTGGTAAAGTTGTGAGTTACAAGATCAACAGACAAAAATCAGGAGTGTTTCTATACACAAGCAATGAACAGTTGGAAGACATCAAGTAAAAAATCAAATAACAAAAAGATTCAAATATCTAAGTATAAATCTAACCTAGGATATAAGAACTTGTACACAGAAAACTACAAAACATGGCTAAAAGAAGCTAAAGAAGACACAAATGAATTTATGGATATTCCATGTTCCTGGATTGGAAGACTAAATATCATTAAGATGCCACTACTAACAAAAGCAATTATACATTCAATGCAATCACAATCAAAATTCCAACATTATTTGCAGAAATGGAAATGCCAATCGTCAAATTTCTATGGAAGGTTTAGGGCCACCATATAGCTAAAAACATCTTGAAAAAGAAGCATGAGTTGGAGGACACATACTTCCCAATCCTCAAACTTATTACAAAGCCACATTAATCAAAAGAGCATGGGGAACAGTGTAGCTCAGTGGTTCCCATATACATGGTTGCAGATACAATCTTCAGGACTTTCTCTCAGGTAATGGTTTCATAGACTTTACACCCAAAGCATAAGCAACAAAAGAAAAAACTAGATAAATGCAACCTCAGCAAAATTAAAATATTTTGTGCATCAAAGGACTATATCATAAAAGTAAAATAACAGCATAAACAATGGGAGAAAATATTTGGAACTCACATATCCAATAAAGGTTTAATATCCAGAATATATGCAGAAATCCATCAACTTAATAAAAAGCCAAAAAAAATTAAATATGGTCAAATGACTTAAACAGACACATCTGCAAAGAAACTATACGAATGGCCAGGAAGCAAAGGAAAAGATGTTCAACATAGCCATTGGGAAATGCAAATCAAAACCACAAAGAGACACCATTTTGCACCCAGTAGAATGACTGCTATTAAAGAAACAGAAAATAACAAGTGTTGGAGAGGATGTAGAGAAATAGGAACACTCATTCATCACTAATGGCAATGTAAAATGGTATAGCCACTGTGGCAGTTTCTCAAACTGCTAAGTATAGAACTACCATATGACCCAGTAATCCCACTACCAGTTGTATATCCACAAGAATTGAAAGAAGGGACTCAAACAGATATTTGCACACCAGTGTTCATAGTGGCATTATTAGAATTGTCAAAAGATGGGGAAAAAAGAAGTGTCCTTCAATTGATAAATGTGGTGCAGTTATCCCTCCCACATCATGACTATCCCCATCATGGTTTTATATATTATAGATCAACATAAGAAATTAAATGGGAATTTTGTGGGAATTTTGTGGAAGCCACAGACAACACACAAAGACCAGCAGACAACACAGAAAAATTTAGAAAGTCAGACATGCATAAAGTATATGTATAGTGTTGTATATCTACATGTTTCATCTTTTATATATATTTCATACCATAACATTACACAATTTCTTTTTTAAATTAAAATAAGTAAAAAGTTAAAGTTTGCAAAAACACATGAAAGCCAGCAGATGACACACAAAGGCTAGAAATGTAGAGATATCTTTAAAAGTTTAGTATCTCATAAATGCATAACATGTATGTACTGTTATATATAATACTGCCTGTACATTATGTATTTTACTATTTGATAACATAAATGTACACCTACACATTTTTTTTCTTAAAATTAAGTTTTTAGTAAAAGAACTGTGGTTCTATGCACTAGTTTGGGGATGCCAAGCATGTTATGGCAATTTCTCATGTGACATCTCACAATGATCTCGCAGTTACCTTTGCATCTTGAGTTCCATTTAAATTACATAAGCTCTACTAAAAGCAAGGCTCCTAATCTGACAATTAAAGACATGAGTAGCCAATGCTTTTGTCAACTTCCTAATGAGATCACTGAAAAAAAAATGAACAAAAGCGGGGACTGCTAAATAAAATTCAAGAGCCACCTGGTTCCATCAGTGTTTTGTGCAAGATGATGAAAAGTACTTTCCTGGGAAATGGATGTTTTTCAAGCAATTGGGCTCCCATCTACCATATAGGAGGGCCTAGGTTAGACACATGCAGGCTACTGGTGAAAGGCAGGCAGGTCCATGTGGTGAGCTGGCCCAAGCGGAGAGCCGGCCCATGTGGAGTGCTGCCCACATGGAATGCTGGCCTGTGCAGGAGTGCTGGCCTGCACTGAGTGCTGGCTAGTGCAGAGAGCTGGAGCAGCAAGATAATACAACAAAAAGAGGCACAGAAGAGAGACAATGAGAGATGTAACAGAGCCAGGAGCTGAGGTGGCACAAGAGATTGAACACCTCTCTCCCACTCCAGAAAGTCCCAAGATCGGCTCCCGCTGCTGCCTAAAGAGAAGACAAGCAGACACAGTAGGACACACAGAGAGAAGATAGCAAGTGCAAAACAATGGGGGGGCAGTAAATAAAGAAAATCTTAAAAAAAAATACTTTGCCAGCAAGAGATTACCCTTACTAAGGTGTTACTGCACCTCATAAAGAAAAAGGAAAAATTCAGACTTCTACTCTGGTATGAAGGGAGGGCCACAAAATTTTACAAAGATTTTCCAGATCACAGGGATGCAGTGCCCCTAACCCCTGCAATGTGGAAGGGATAACTGTATATACATACAATGGAATACTACTCAGCCATAAAAAGGAATGAGGTCCTGATACATGTGACATGTAGGAACCCTGAAGACAACATGAGTGAAATAAGCCAGATACAAGAAGACAAATATTGTATGATCTCACTGTTTTGAAACAATTAGAATAAGCAAACTCAAAAAGTCAGAATCTAGAATATACATTATTAGGGGACAAGGTAGACATAGGGGATGGGTATTTAGGATTAAAATGTACAGGGTTTCTATTTGGAATGAAGGAAATGTTTTGGTAATGGATGGTGGCAATGGTAGCACAATATTGGGAGCACAATTAACAGGACTGAAATATATGTCAGAATATATTTAGGGCCCGGCTAGATAGCTCAGTGGATAAAGAGCTCGCTGGGAAACCACATGGGAGGCCCTGGGTTCGGTTCCCGGGGACCTCTCCTAGCGGGCAGACTGCCTTGAGAATGGCAAGCCGCCATGGGTGGGCCGGAGCCACCGTGGGCAGGGCAAAAAGCTGCCACGGACAGGCAAAGCCGCCACGGGCAGGGCAGGTCGCCTGCAAATCGAGCACAGCCAGCCACCCACGAACTGAAAAGCTGGCCGTGATGGAAGCAGAAGCCGCCCACAAGCGGGGAAAGCCGTGCCTGCGCAGTGACCAAGTCTCAGCGCGTCGCCGCAACGGGGGGGAAGGGGAGATATGTAATAAAATAAATAAATCTTTAAAAAAAAAAAAAGAATATATTTAAAAGGTAAAATGTTAGATTGTGTATATGGTAACAGAATAAAGCTTTTTTTAAAAACCATGTAACTACACTACACACAGAACACTAAGTTAAACAATGGGCTTCAACTAATAGTACACTAAGAAAAATGTTCTATCATCAATTGAAACAAATGTTTCACATCAATTCAAATGTGTTGGTGCTGGGGCTGTGTATAGGAATCCCATATTTTATATATGATTGTCTGTAAACCCACAACTGCTATAATAAAGAAATAGAACACAATAAAGAAAGCAAAAAAAAAAATCTAAAGAATGGGAGAAAATAATTACTAATCATATAGAGGTTTAATATCCAGAATATATAAAGAACTGCTACAACTCAACAACAAAAAGACAATTAACATAATTTAAAATATGGGCAAAGGACTTGAAGACATATTTCTCTAAAGAAGATATACAAATGAGCAATAAGAATATGAAAAGCTCAAAATCATTGGACATCAGGGAAATGTGATGAGATATCTAAAACATGAAATACCACTTCATACCTTTATGCTGGCTATTATTTTTTTAAAAATAACTAGTTTGGGGATGATGCAGAAAAATTATATCCTTTTTACATTGTTTACAGTATTGTAAAATGGTTCACCCACTCTGGAAATCAGTTTAGCAGTTCCTCAGAAAATGGAACATTGAATTACCATATGATCTAGCCATCCCGCTTCCTGCTATATAACCAAAAGAATTTAAAGCAGGGACTCATGCCAAGTGAAGGAGGACAGAGAAATACACCAGGCCCTTGATATTGATGCTTGTACTTATGAAACTCATTCTTGTGGAAGTGAAACTTAGACTAATTTTATATATTTCCTAAGAGATACCTCCTGAAAGCTTCCTTGTGGCTCAAATGTGGCCTACCTCTAAGCCAAACTCAGCATATAAACTCACTACCTTCACCCCAGCATGGGACATGACACCTGGGAATGAGCCTCCCTGGCACCAAGGGATTATTACCAAGTGCCAACTAGCAATGCTTCTGGAAAAAGACCTTGACCACAAGGGGGATATACTAAAAACAAATGAGTTTTTCTGGCTAAGAGATTTCAAAGACAGTCAGGAGCTCATTCCAGAAGTTACACTTATGCACATCTCAGGAAGATCTCATTGACTGCCATAATAAACAGTGCCTCAAGCAGGGGGCCTCCTAGGGCTCTAGAAATATCTAGACATTATAGGCAGGGCATACAATCCTAGGAATTCAGCACCCTGTCTGTGGGTCTTACCTAGGAACATATGATACCATATCCCCCAATGTATTGGAGTTAGACTCATTTATAATTTTCCTAAACAGAGCTTTTATGATCCACTTATTTATACTTCTAATTAGGACCACCACACATTAAATATGTGTCTTAGAGATTTAAATATTCCAGCTGTTCATATGCAAGTTGAGCCCTGAATCTCATCAGAGTTGCAGCCACCACTTACTCTCCAATCCATTGAACCCATGCAGGACAACTAATAAAAGGATGATGATGGATAATGCCCATCTCAAAAATCAGAGAACTTCTAAAAAAGTAATTAAGAGAGTTCCATACATCTGCCCCATAGGATCTAAGCCCCCTTTTGATCATAAGTAGAGTATGCATCACCATCCTAAAATCCTCAAGATTGAGGAATGAACAAACATAAGAGGGGAATGCAACTATGGATTAAAGTAGACTTCTTATTATTCTAGAAAAGGAAGAACTTATTACACTGATATAAAGGCAGTAGACACCAGAGGTTCTGAGGGGAGATAAAAGGAAGATTAGGTGAAACATGGGGCATTTTTGGGACAATGGAATTGTTCTGCATGACATGGAAATAACAGCTACAGGCCTTTATACATTTTGTCAAAATCTATAAAATTGTGTGCCACAAAATGTAAACCATAATGTAAACTATACACTATGATTAGAAGCATTACATCAATATGTGTTCATTGGTTGCAACAAATGTACTACACTAATGAAAGATGTTGTTAAGGTGAAAAGTGGGGGAGGGGGAGGGGGTGAGGTACATGAGAATCCCCTATTCTTTTCTTTTTGAGATACTGGGGCTAGTATTTGAGCCAAGGACCTTGTATGCGGGAACCTGGCATTTAACCACTGAGCTACACTGGCTCCCCTGAGTTGTTGTTGTTGTTGTTGTTTTCATTTGTTTGCTTGTTTGTTTTGTTTTGATTTTTTTAGGAGGAACCAGGGATCTACCCCATGACCTCATATATGGTAAGCCGGGGCTCAATCATTGAGCTACATCCGCTCCCCACATACAAGGTTCTGGGTTAAATCCCCAGTACTTTCTTTTTAAAAAATGACAATGTAAGACATCTCTGGGAAAATTTTCCTTCAGAGACAACTAATAAAAGTGCAAATCCCACTTCCTTGGAATTTGGAGGATTATAAAAGCTGGAGAAAATCTTCACAGATGCTGAACCAAAGTGAAAGAAAACACCACAAATGAAAGCATGAGATCTGCAACTTAGACTTGCCAGTACAGACCACTCTGCCTTCCTTCATCCTGTGTGACTTAGGAGTCACAGACCAGCAGCAATCCGTCCAAGGCACTTATGACCATTGTTGTGGATCATAGAGCCACTCACAGCAATAGCTTAGAACTCCATGCACATTCAGGCATGATGAACCAAGGCCACATAGATCCATGGTGCAGCACTAGTGGTCGAGTTTGTGCACACAAAACAGCCCCAAGAAATAAAAGAGACCCATGGTGGAATTATTGGCAAGCAGCGCACACACCAAAACTGATCTGTAATTGCTGGTGCAACTTAATGAAAAACAAACAGGCATTTTTGAACACTAGCCACATCTGGCTCCATAGGGTGGAATACCTTAACATAGAAATTATCAGAGTCAGAAAGGATGAAACTATTGGTAAGCAGTGCACACATCAAAATTGGTCTCTAACTGCTGGTGCACCTAAATGAAAAACAAACAGGCATTTTTGAACACTAGCCACATTTGGCTACCAAGGGTGGGATACCCTGACATGGAAGCTACTACAGTCAGACAGGATGCTCAGAAAAAGGAGGAAACAGAAGTACAGTAAGGCAGGATGGATCCCAAGACTGAAAGCTGTAATGAAAAGGTGGCATTGAGTGTGGGAGAGTAGGTGAGGAAATCATAGCCACTGGAGGGCAAAATTTGCATGAAACAAACAAACTAACAAAAAACAGCCCAGGATTATAAGAGAAGAAAAAAAGGGGAAAAAAACTCCTGAGGTGAAAGGGTCACACATAACAGGACAATCTTAAAAGTTGTACCACATGTCCAGGGCAAGACATAGGTGCAGAAGACCCGAGAAAATATGAGTAGCTAAACATGGTTATTCTTAAGGCTCAGTATAAACTGGACCAAACATTGAAGTAGAGCCTTAATACATAACCAGTCTACAATAAAACACTAGGTATGAGTGACATAATTATTTTTGTTCATCAAAATAATCCAATGCCCAGACATCAGGAAAAAATCACAAGCCTTACTAAGAAACAGGAAAATATGACTAATTCAAGGGAAAAAATTAAACATCATGGGAAACACAGATATTGGAACAACAAATAAAAAAATTTCAAACAAATCTCAGAAATCAAATCGAGAAGTTGAAGGGAAATATGTATATAACTAAATTAAATTTCTATATAGAAATAAAAGATATTAAGAAGACAATGTGTGAACAAAAAGAAGAATCATATTTTTTAAAGTAACATAAAAGAACTTATGGGGTTCAACAATGCAATAAAGGAGAAAAAACATTTTCATATAATAGCTAATATGTGAGCAAGCTGAAGAAAAAATCAGAGAGCTAGAAGACAGGCCAACAAAATTAATATAATTGTAGAACAGATAGGGGAAAAAATTGAAAAAAGTTAGCAGATACTAAGGATCTATGGGACAGAAGGAAGTACACCAACATATGCATCACGTGAGTACCAGGAGAAGAGAAAGGAAAAGGGGCAGAAAGGATATTTGAGGAAATAATGGCTGAAAATTCCCCATCTTTTATGAAAAATATAAATATATATGTCCAAGTAGTACAACATACTCCAAAAAGGATAAACCCTAATAGACTTATTTTAAGGCACATACCAATCAAACTATCAATTGCCAAAGATAAAAAACAGTATTCTGAGAGCAGCAAGCAAAATGGAAGCTACCACATGCAAGGAATCCTCAATAAGACTAAGTGCTGATTTCTCATTAGAAGCCATGGAGGCGAGAAGGCAGTAGTATGACATATTAAAGGTACTGAAAGAAAAAACTGCCAGACAAATATTTTTTATCCAGCAAAATTGTACTTCGAAAATGAGGGAGAGATTAAGACATTCACAGATAAACAAAACTGAAAGTGTTTCTAACAAAAACTCCTGCCCTATAAAAAATGCTAAAGGGAGTCCTTCAGATTAGAAGCAAAGGACAGAAAAGTGTGGCTTGGAACAGTATAAAGCAATGAAGAATTTCAGTAATAGTTAACTATATGAGTAAATGCAAAACCCAATCATATTATATACTCAGTACATAACCTTACTCTTTATTTCCAATGATATTTAGAATACAATTGAATGAAAATAATCATATTTCCCTGCAACAGACATGAAAAATATAGAGAGGCAATGTCTGACAAAAAAGAAGCAACAGAGAGATATGGGAGCAGAAAATGTATATGCTATTGATATTAAGTAGGTATCTTTTCAAACTAGTAGGTTGTAGACATAGCTTCTTTACTAAAAACCTTAGGGTAGCCACATTTTTAAAATATACAGAAATGGGAATGAAAAAGTGGATGAGTTATACCATAAAAGATCAATTATATATAAAATGAAAAATCCTTAGAGGGTTTCAACAGCAGATTGGAACTAGCAGAAGAAAGAATCAGAGAAATCAAAGACAAGAAAATTTAAATGATTAAAGGAAGAGAGAAAGAAATTAGAGTGAAAAAATAGAACAAAGTTTAAGATATCTGTGACATGCCATCAAGCATATCAATATATGCAGGATGGGATTCCCAGAAGAAGAATAAAAGGAGAAAGGGGCAGAAGGAATATTAAAAGTAATAATGGCAGAAAATATCTCAAATATAATGAAAGACTTGAGTATACACATTCTGGAATCCCAATAAACCCCAAATAGGATAACTAGAGGAGAACAATGCCCAGAAACATATTAATCCAACAGTCAATTGCCAAGGATATGGAGAGGGGCATGAAAGCTACAAGAAAAAAGCAATATATTATGAATGAAAGAGTGCTAATAAGATTAAATGTTGACTTCCCATCAGAAACTATGGAAGCAGTGGTATGAAATATTTAAAGTGCTGAAAGGAAACAAATGCCAAACAAGAATTCCATACCAGTGAGACTGTATTTCAAAATGAGGGAAAATTTAAGACATTCACAGATAAAGAAAAGCTGTGGGAGTTTATCACCTGTAGATCTGCATTATAAGCAATGCTAAAGGGTGTTTTTCAGACTGATAGAAAAAAATACACTGGACAAGTAGATGAATGTAGAAAAAAAATGAAAAAGAAAATGGGTAATAATAAATTCCAGTACTATTGTATTGTATTTTTTGCTATGTAATTCCACTTTTTACTTCTTACAGCTTCAAAAACAAAATGCATAAAAAGTAATAACTTGGTAGTTTTGGACACACAATGTATAAAGATAAAAGTTGTAATTAGAGCAATGAAAACCTTGGTGATGGAGGGTATAGGAACAGCATTTGTGTATGCTATTGATGTTAAGTTGGTACCACATCAAATGTGATGGTTATAAATTTAGGATATTAAAATTAAGCCCCAAGGTAACCAATGGAAAATATTCAGAAAATATATATGAAAAAAATGAGAAGGAACTCAACATTTTAGACTACAAAAATCAAATAAATATGAAAGTAGGCATTAATGGAAGAACTGAGGAACAAAATGACCAAATAGCAAAATAGCAAAAGAAAGTCCTGCATTTCCACAAGCTACATTATATATACATGGATTAAACTCTTCCGTCAATAGGTAGAGATTGGCATGATGGATTTTCAAGAAGGCATGACACAATTATACTGTTTAAAAAACATTCAACCTAAATGCAAGGACAAAAGTAAGTTGAAAGTGAAAGCATGGAAACTATACCATGCAAATAGTAAACAAAGAGAGCTGGGTCAACTATACAAATACAAGTTAAAACAGACTTTAAGTGAAAAACTGTTCAAGGGATGAAGAAAGTCAATGTAGAGTGTAAAGGGATCAATTCAACAAGAAGACACAACACTTATAAATACATATGCACCTAATGGCACCGCCCCAAAATTTATGTAGCAAATATTGACAGAGTTGAAGGGAGAAATTATTCATCAGAACTTCAACACACCACTTTCAATAACAGATAGAATATCTAGACAGATGATCAGTAATGAAATATAAGAATTGAATGATACATTAAACCAACTACACCTAACAGATATCTATAGAACTCTGCACCCAATAGCAAAATATGCATTCTTTTCCAATGCATAAAAGCCATTCTCTATAATGTAACATATGATAGGTCACAAAACAAGTCTCAACAGATATAAAAATATTGAAGTCATATGATGCATTTTCACCAACCACAATGCAATGAAGCTAGAAATCAATAACAGTGTGAGAAATTGAAAATTCATAAATATGTAGAAATTAAACAACAAACTTTTAAACAACCAGTCGGTCAAACAAGAAATCACAAGGGAAATTTGGAAATATCTTGAGGGAAATGGAAATGAAAACAACATGTCAAAACGTATAGGATGCAAAGGAAGTGCTGAGAGGGATATTTATAGTCTAAACACTTATATTACAAAAGAAGACAAATATCAAATGAGAGACCTAATCTCACAACTGGAAGATCTGGAAAAAGAAGAGTAAACTAAATGCAAAACAAGCAGAAGGAAGAAAATAAAGATTAGAGTGCAGATGAAAACTAAATAGATATTTAAAGCAATAGAGAACAAAACAGGAAGTTGCCTCTTTGAAAACATCAATAAAAGTGCCAAACCTTTAACTAGACAAAGAAAGTACACAGAGATTCAAATTACTAAAATCAAATATGAAAGCAGGGGCATTACCTCAAGCCTCACAGAAATAAAAAGGATTAAAAGAGGATTATTTTGAACAAATATATGCTAACAAATTAGATAACATAGATAAAATGGATAAAATTTCTAGAAACACACAAGCTACCTACATTAACAGAAGAGGAAATAGAAAATATCTACACACCATAAACGAATGAAGAGATTGAATGTGTAATCAAAACCTATCAACAACAAAAAAATACCCAGGAAGGTTACCAAACATTCCAGGAAGAATTAATACCACTCTTGCTCAAACTTTTCAAAATAATTGAAGAGCACAGAACACGTCCTAACTTATTCAATGAGGTAAAAATCACCCTAATACTAAAGCCAGATAAAGATACCACAAGAAGAGAAAATTACACACCAAGATCCCTTGTGAATATAGGTGCAAATATCCCCAAGATAATACTAAAAACTGCACTCAACACTTCATTACAACAATTGTCTGACAAAAACAAGGGGGATTTATCCCAGGCATGCAAGGGTTGTTCAACATAAGAAAATAAATTAATGCAATACACATTAATAAAATGGATGGACAAAACCACATTACCATCTAAATTGATAAAGAAAAAGCACTTAACAAAACCCAGAACCCATTTTTGATAAAAATGATAAGGACTATGAAAAAAGGCACCATCCTTAGCATGATAAAGGTCATATATGAAAATCCCACTACTAACATCGTGCTCAATGGTGAAAGACTGAAAGCTTTCCATCTAATATCAGGAACAAGACAAGGATGCATACTGCCACCCCTGTTATTCAACACTATGCTGAAATTCTAGCCAGAGTAATTAGGCAAGAAAAAGAAATAAAAGACATCCAAATTGCAATGAAGTAGTAAATCTATCTTTATTCACAAGTGACATGATCCTATATATTGAAAATCCTGTAAAATCCACAACAAAGGTACTAAAACTAATAATGAAATAGCAAAGTAGTGGGGTACAAGATCAACATGCAAAAATCAATAGTGCTCCTATATAGCAGTAATGAACAATCTGAAGAGGATATCAACAAAGACTTCCATTTACAATAGCAACTAAAAGAATAAAATATCTGGGAATAAATTCAACCAAGAAAGTTAATGATTTTTATATGAAAAATTCAAAATATTTCTGAAAGAAATTAAAGACCTAAATAAATGGGGCTTTATTCCATGTCCATGGATTGGAAGGCTAAATATTGTTAAGATATCAATTCTACCCAAAGCAATTTGCAGATTCAACATTATCCCATTCAAAATTACATGGTCTAGATGACTTCCAGGAAGATGGCATTGGAATAGATAGGCAGGGCTTGAATTCTTACAAAAACAATGAAGGAAGGGCAAAAAGCTGTCTGAGGGAGCTGCTTTAAGGATCTGCACATCAGAAGAGTGCTGTGCATTGTCCAGGAGGGCAAGAGACAGAGAGATGAAGAAGCAGAAATGAAAACTGTGAGAATAGAACAGTATCTCATGGATTTTTTGACACAATGAAATACAGAAACATATGCATTATCAGAGTCCAGAAGGAAAAGAGAACAGAAAAAGGGCAGGAAGAATACTTGGGGAAATAATGACCAAAAATTGCCCAACCTTTATGAAAGATGTAGCTAGGAATATCCAAGAAGGAAAACACAAGAAAGCAGAATAAATCTGACTAGACCTACTCACGACACCTACTATTCAGAATTACAAATATCAGAGATAGAGGATTCTGAAAGCAGCAAGAAAATGACAATGCATCACATAAAAGAGAACCTCAATAAGACTAAGTGCCGATCTCTTATCAGAAATCATGGAGGCAAGAAGACAGTGGAAAAAGGGGAAATTCATAAATATGTGGAGATTAAACAACACACTTTTAAATAACCAGTGGGTCAAAGAAGACATTGCAAGAGAATTCAGTAGATAACTTGAGATGAATGAAAATGAGAACAAAACATAAAAATATGTGGGTCACTGCAAAATTTATAGCCCACAACATTTATTTTTAAAAAGAAGAGTTAAAACTGAAGATCTAACTGCACACCTGGAAGAACTAGAGAAAGTAGAGCCAACTAATCCCACACCAAGCTGAAGGAAAGAAATATTAAAAATCAGAGTAGAAATAAATGAAATTGAGAACAAAAGCAATAGAGAATCAAAAACCAAATGTTGGTTCTTTGAGAAGATCAACAAAATTGACAAAGCCTTAGCTAGACTGACAAAGGAAAAAAGAGAGAAGATGCAAATAAAGTCAGAAATTAGACGGGAGCCATTACCACTGATCCCACAGATCTAAGAGAGATCATAAGCAGATACAATGAACAACTGTATGCCGAAAAACTAGACAATGTAGAGGAATCTGGAAAAATTCTTAGAGACACACAAACACACACACAAACCACCTACACTGATACTAGAAGAAATACAAGACCTCAACAAAATAAATCAGAATTGAAGACAATTGAAACAGTCATAAGAAACTCCTAAAAGTTCTGCTGCATTCTCTAATATGACAGCAAGAATCCTCCGAGTACATGGGCAGTGCCTACTGAAGGAGAACAGGCCATTATGCCATGCCCTCGATATTGATGATTGTACTTATGAACCTATTCTTGTGAAATTGAAACTTAGCCTAGTATTATAGATTGCCTACACAATACCTCCTGAAAGCCTCCTTGTTGATCAAATGTGGCCTCTCTGTAAGCCAAACTCAGCAAACAAATGCACTACCTCCCCCCAATATGGGACATGACTCCCAGGGATGAGTGTTCCAGGAACTGAGGGATTATTACCAAGCACCAACTAGTGATTCATCTGGAAAAAGACCTTGAACAAAATGGGGAAATATTAAATACAAATGAGTTTTATGACTAAGATATTTCAACGCAAGTCGGGAGGTCATTCCAGATGTTACTCTTATGCACATCTCACCAGGATCTCCTTGACTGCTATAGTGAACAGTGCCTCAAACAACAGGATTCCTGAGGGCTCCAGAGACATCTATACACTATTAGCAGGGCAGACAAGCTCAGGAATTTGGCACCCTGTCATTGGGCCTTACTTTGTAACTTATATTCCCCAGTGTAACAGAGAGAGAGTTAGACTCATTTATAATTTTCCTACATAGGGCTCTTCTGCCTCTTTTATTTGAACTCATAAATAGCACTAAATTTGTTAAATATATGTCCCAGAGACTTAAATGTTTGGTCTATTCATGTGCTGGTTGAACCCTGAATCTCAGCAGAGTTGCAACACCTACTCTCCAATTCATTGGCTTCAGGACAAGTAACAAGGAGATGATGATGGACAATGACTATCCATGGAATAAAGATTTTCTGCAACTGCAAGCAAGATAGTCCCAATCATCTGCCTCATGGGATCTAAGCCCCTTCTCAATTAGAAACAGAGTGTGCATCACAATCCCCAAATCCTCACAATTGGGGAATGAACAATGGACTAAAGTAGACTTATTATTGGTCTATTATAGAATTCTTACTAGTCTAACAATGGAAGAACTTTTATCATTAATATGAAGGCAGTGGCCACCAAAAGTTCTGAGGGGAGGTAGAGGGAAGAATAGATGTAACATGGGGGCATTTTTGGAATATTTGAATTGTCCTGCATGATGTTGCAATGATGGATACAAGCCATTATACATTTTGTCAAAACTCATAAAATTTTGTGGGGCAAAGTGTAAACTATAATGTAAACTTTAGCCCACAGTTGGTTGTAATTCTTCAATATGTATTTATCAATGGTAACAAATGTTTCACACTAATGAAAGATATTGTAAATGTGGGAATGTGTGGGAGGTGGGAAGAGGTGGGGCATATGGGAATTCCCTATATTTTTCATGTAGCTATATTTTTCATGTAATCTGAAGCTTCTTTAAAAATAAAAATAAAATAGTATACCATATATGAAAACTCCAGGACCAGAAGGCTTCATAGGTGATTTCTACCAATCACACAAAGACAATCTAATACCAATCTTGCTCAAGCTTTTCCAAAAAACTGAACAGGAAAGAATGCTACCAAACTCATTCTTGAAGCCAGCATCACTCTAATACCAAAACCAGATAAACATACTGTGAAAAAAGAAAATTACAGGTCTATATATCTAATGAATATAAATGCAAATATCCTCAACAAAATACCTGCAAACCAAAACCAAAATTACATTGAAAGAATTATACACCACAATCAATAGGTTTTATCCTAGGTAAGCATGCAGTTTTCAACACCAGAAAATAAATTAGTAAGCCACATTAATAAATTGAAGAAGAAAAATTAAATGATGCTCACGATTGATGCAGAAAAGGCATTTGACACAATACAGCACCCTTTCTTGATAAAAACACTGCAAAGATAGGAATAAAAGGAAGCTTTCTCAATACAGTAAAGTGCAGACATTGGCAGTGGGTGTAATCAGTGGTTAGAGTGCCTGTTTCCCATAAATGAGGTCCTGGTTTCAATCATTGATATGTCCTTATCAAACAAACAAACAAGCAAACAAAAGTAAAAACCTACAGCTAGCATTGTACTCAATGGTGAAAGACTGAAAGCTTTCCTGCTGTGATCAGGAAAAAGAGAATTATGCCCAGTGTCACCACTGTTATTCAATATTGTGCTAGAATTCTAGCTGGAGCAATTAGAATAGATAAATAAATACAAGGCCCCCAAATAGGGACTGAAGAAGTAAAACTTTCGCTATTCACTGATGATATGATCCTCTATCTAGAAAATCCTGAAAAATCCACAACAAAGTTACTATAACTAAGAGATGAGTTAAGCAAAGAGGTGGGATAACAAGATTAATACCCAAAAATCGATAGCAAGTCTATGCACTACTAATGAGAAATCTGAAGAGGAAATCAGAAAAAAATTCTATTTATAATTGCAGCTAAATATTTAGGAATAAACTTAACCAAAGACATAATGTACCTGTATTCAGAAATACAAAACATTGCTAAAAGAAACTAAAGAAGAGTTAGATAAATGGAAAGACATTCTGTATTCATTGGCTGGAAGACTAAATACCATTAAGATGTCTTAAAAAGAAGAATGAAGTTAGAGGGCTCTCACTTGCTGACTTTAAAGCATATTCCCTAGCTACAGTGGTAAAAAAATAAAATAAAAAATAAACAACAACAACAAAAACCAGCATGATCCTGGCATAAAAACAGATTGCCAGTGGAACAGAATCAAGAACTCAGAAATAGACCATTATATCTAAGGTCAAGTGATATTTTACTACACTGTCAAGCCTTCCCAGCTGACCAGAACAGTCTATTCAACAAATGGTGCTGGGGGAATGGGATACCCATATCCAAAAGAAAGAAAGTGGACCCCTATCTCATACCTAATACAAAAATTAATTCAAAATAGATCAAGGGTCTAAAAGTGACAACCATAAAATTCCTAGAAGAAATTGTAGGAAAGTTTTTTCAAGATCTTGTGGTAGGCAGCAGTTTCTTAAACCTTACACCCAAAGCACGGGCAACAAAAGAAAAAAATAGGTAAATGGGACCTCCTCAAAATTAAACACGTTTGTAACTCAAAGGATTTTGTAAAAAGGGTGAAAAAGGCAGCTGACT
>PVKH010000792.1:0-12993 GCA_004027955.1 Chaetophractus vellerosus | reverse complement strand
CACACCGCCATGGGTGGGGCACGCTGCCGCGGGCAAGGGCAAGCCCCCAAGTGTGGGCAAAAAGGCAAGCCCCCACGAGGAAGGGTGAGCCCCCACAAGCAGGCGGGCCTGCCGCACCAGTGAGCTGACTCGGCAGGTCGCCCCTGCAGGGGGAGACAAGCAGACACAGAGGAACACAGAGAAAAATGAACATAGCAAGAACAAGCAAAAGGGGGGCGGGGGAGATGTGTGATAAATAAATAAATAAATAAATCTTTTTAAAAAAGAAAAGAAAAACATATTCAATATCACTAGCAATTAGAGAAATGCAAATCAAAACTACAGTCAGATATCATTTCACAGCCACTAGAATTGCCACTATTAAAAATTCTTAAAACTGTAAATGTTGGAGAGGATGTGGAGAGATAGAATGCTTATTCACTGTTGGTGGGAATGTAGAATGGTACAGCCACTGTGGAGGACTGCTTGGCAGTTTCCTAAGGACATTGAATATAGACTTGCCATGTGGCCTGGAAATGGTATCTCCAGGCCAGATATAAAAGGACAAAAACTGAAGCAAGCCAGATATAAAAGGACAAAAACTGTATGCTGTTGCTATAATGAACTACATATATTGTGTAAACTCATGGAGTTTATAATCAGGATATTGGTCACCAGAAAGTAAAATGAGGGTAGAGAATGGAAAGCTGAAGATTAACCTGTGCAGGTTTGGTAAAAAACAGTTGTTTGTAAACCTTGGGAAATGAATGGAAATGGTGAAAGCACATCACAGTGTTTGGAACTAGCAGATCTATTATATAGGTATGACAGTGGTTGAAAGGGAAAGTCTAAGGCCATGTATATTATGAGAAGGAAAGCTTAAAAATGTATAACTTACTGAAACCTCAAGTAAAATATGAATAAGGGTGATGTTGCATATATAAAACTGTTTTCACCAAATATAAATATAAAATAATCTAGAGAGAGAGAAACAATTGCAGCTATGTACAGCAGGAGAAGCATAAGATTGACAGGTGACATGTTTTGTTTGTTTTTTGTTTATTATTATTATTGGAATAATGAAAATGCTCTAAAAATGATTGAAGTTATGAATGTACAACTATGTGATTATACCAAATACCACCAGTTGTATACTTTATATGGATTAATACTTTATTAATATGTACCAATAAAATTTGTATTACAAAAATTTACCACCTACAATAGGTCCACATCTACAAGCATGGATTAACTAAAAACATATCTTTCTGGTGTCCATATAGCTCAAACCCTCACAGCCATTTAAAAAAATAAGTTCTGATAACGATACATATATTACATGGATGAACCTTGAAGACATCATATTGTATGAAATACACAGACACAAAAGGGCAAATATTATATGATCTCATGCATATGAAATAATCAGCATATGCAAATTCATAGATTTAGAAATTACAATACAGATTTCCAGGGTAGACGTGGAGACAGAGAATGAAGACTTAATGCTTAATTAGGACAATATTTTGATTTGGTGTGATAGAAAAATTTTGGTACAGGATGGCAGTGATCATTCTTTGTCAATGTAATTAAAACCACTTGAAAAAAGAAAGAAAAAAAAAGAAAAATAAACACTTGAACATGAATAATATGGGAAATTTTATGTTGCATATATATTAAGACAATAAACATTTTTTTTTAAATCACCCCTTTCCCAAAAATATCACATATTGTATGTTTCCATTTATATAACATCTTTGAAAAGACAAAATAGGGAAATGGAGACCAATTAGTGGTTGCCAAGCATTGGTGTTGGAGCGGAGGGTTTGTTTAAGTGTAAAGAGGAAGCATGACAGAAATCTTTCTTGTGATGCGAAAGTTCTTTATCTTGATGTCGTGGTGGTTATATGAATTAACCTATGTGATAAAATAACAGAGTACTATACACCAAGACAGAACAAAGTAAAAATAGTGTAGAATGCTGTCTTCTAACTAAAAAACCTAAGATTTAAAATATATATATATATATATATATATATATAATTTACAAACTGTTCAAAATTCCAGGATGTTGGTGCTACAGGACATCTAAAAGACATCTAAGGATTCAGAAATAAGCAACTAACCTGACACTTGGAGCTGCCAGGTGGCCTCCTGGTAATAAATCTGGGAACTGAACCCACACCCATACAGGCCACCATCAGAAGGAGTGATGCTCTTCAGCTTCAGATAGACAAGCCCATTCACAATGGAGTCCTTCAGGAGTTCAGTTCTCCCTTGATAGGCTGGCATCTGCAAATATTCAAGGTCTTTACCATCACTGTAGAGGTGGACCACAGTAGAAAATTCATCCCTGAAGAACCGCACTTCCATGGCCTCTGCACTCATCTTGGGAGATATGAAGCAGGAGAATATTGCATCCTCACTCACTGAGGCTTTGACAGGCTCCTCTGGCCCAATCACCTGCCACTGGCCTGTGGGAAGAAACAAAATAGATATCTAAACAAACACCCATTCCAGTATGCCCTACTCAGGCTGGAGTGGGCTGGTTATGTGTATGTGGGTAGAATGTCCATATTGATCTCCTTTCAAAATCCAGTGATATGCATCTGTATATCCCAATACACCTGAAAAAGTACTTCCATCTCTGTCACTTCATTTGGACCACAAAAAAAAAATCATGAGATGTATATTATTAATACTCCCATTTTTTTCAAGCTGAGAAAACTTAGAAAGACTAAGTTATCCAGAGGCAAAAGAGGAACATTCTCAATGCAGACCCTCTGACTAGCATAGAAACTATATCCACATCTCCTCCCACTTGCTAACCTGGTTCACTAAACACTTATGACAGCCCCCTATCCATCTTCATTAAAAACCAAATATGGGGGTCAGCTGTAGCCCCTATCCACTGATAGGGTGCCGGTACACCACATGGGAGGCCCGGGGTTTGGTTCCCGGGGACCTCTCCAGGCAGGAAGACTGCCTTGAGAAGGGTGAGCCACCATGGCAGGGCAAAAAAAGCCACCATGGGCAGGGCAAGGCCACCAAGGGCAGGGCAAAGTCGCCTGTGAACGGAGCAGGGCTGCCTGTGAATGGAAGCAGAGCCACCTGCATGGTGAACTGACTCGGCACGTTGCCATAGTGTGGGGAGACAGAGCAGACACAGAACAATGCAAAAATGAACACAGCAAGGACAACCAGAAAGGGGGGGGGAGGATATGTAACCAAAAAACAAAAACCAAATATGAAAAGAATAAAAAGAAAGATGACCCATGTTGAATGATCCAGGAAATATATGACCTTGAAGAAATGTTACAGTAGTGCCCATTTTACTTCTGAGAACACCAGAGCCTCATAAATCCCCAGAGGATATGGTTTAGCTTCTCTAGCAGACAGGATATCCACATCTGCCCAATTTAATTCCAGAAGATTCCTCATTAGACTGAAACAAGATATTTTTCATAATGGTTTTCCCTTATTGGTTTTTCTGACTCTTCCTTAATGTTAATAAACTTAAGTTGCTGTGATAGCTAGTTTTATGGATCAACTTGGCTAGGCTACAGTACCAAGTTATATAATCAAACACTAATCTAAGTTTAGCATGGAAAGTACTTTGTAAATGTGGTTAACATCTATAATCAGTTCACTTTAAATAAACAATATTACCCTAAATAAAGTGTATCAGCCTCAGCCAATCACTTGAAAACTCTTAAAAGCAAACACCCAGGTTTCCTAGAGAATAAGAAATTCTGCCTCAAACCTGCAGCATCACTTCCAGTCAACATAGTTGTTGGTGTGAGATGCTCCAGTATTCTGCTCCTGCACACAATCTTTGAAAAACTAGCAATGAAAAACTGGCAAAATCAGATAGAGCTCTGTATAACAGCTAAAGTGTGCAATACCTGGGTGAGACATGAATCAGGAAAACACAACATAAAAGTGGTAGGACAGTCTCATAATGCCATTGCTGTTATGACCCCACCCTCCCCCTGCACAGTGTGGAGCCAGTCTTCAATCTCAACATGCAGCTCATGCTCTGTTCTGGAGAAAGCAAAGTAATACCTATATGCATACAGGGGTGCATGTGCCAAGCTATTGATGGCAACCTGATGGACTGAAACAGGAAACTCCTCTCTGGCTGCCCTTCCCAGAACTTACCTTTCAGGCAGAAGCAGCTTGTAGAGCACTGAAACAGTATAAGAAACAATCAAATCAAACTGGATGGGGGAGACTTCTGGGAATATTACTTCAAAAACAATGGAGGAAGGGCAAAAAGCAATCCAATGGAGATGCTTTGGGGATCTATAGAACAGGAGAGTGCTGCACATCATTCTGTAGGGGGAGGGACAGAGAGACAAAGAGGCCAAACAAAAACCAGGAGTTACTGGTCCCTGTGGCTGGGAACAGCACCTATACCCCACCCAAAAGGCAGATAGCATCAGTAAAACACCTGGCTCACTGCAGCCAACTGAGTGGGAAAGAACACTTCGTGAGAGGAAGAGGGGTCTGGCAGAGGGTGGAGAGAAGTTTCTATTCAGTGAGTTTGGCCAACTGAGACCCATTTGAGTCTCATAAAAGACCCCAGCCAGCACTGATGCAGCCCCAGGGAGAGAGGAAGGGGTATCTGATCAGGTAGGCCATCACACCCAGCTGGGAGAGAGAACATGGTCAGTGAGAAGGTAGTTGGAGACAGGTGCATAACCAGACTGGGAGTAAAGATAGCCAGGAGAGATAGCCAGCAGTTAGAAGACCAACTCACCTTAGGGAAATGGGGAAGGGAGAGCCAGAAAATCTTTCAGAAGACTACTTAATCTGTGGAATGGGCACAGCTCAGTGTATGAAAGCCTACCTCATATATTTGATTCCCAGTACCAACGAGAAGGGATGCAGGGAGTGATCCACCAAATTGTCAGGCATCCAGCTAATAATTTATGACAAGGAATGCATAGATGGAATTGTTTGTTGTTGTTGTTGTTGTTGTTTTAGGATTTCAATCGATTAGTTTTTATCTTTTTAAAAATTCTTTATTTAATTTGCTAAAACCAGATACCAAACATGTGGAAGGCAGGCTCCAGGATGATTGATTGATCATCATTGGTAGCCTGAGATGGTTCCTAAGGGCCAAAGAGGAAAGCCTGTGTTTCCTGGGTTGTTTTTTGTTTGTTATCTTTGCTTTCTTTTTTGTTTTTTCATTTCCTTATTTTTTTCTACTTAGTTTCTTCATTTGTTTTCTTTCTTTCATTTTCATTTTTCCATCTTTCATTGCTTTTCTTTCGTTCCACCTTTCCTTCATTTTTTGTATTTTTTATTGTTATTCCTTTGTATTTTTTATGATTTTTTGCATTTAGTACTTATTTATTTTCCTGGCTCTTGTATGGATCCATTTCTATCTTTAAAAATATTATTACTAATATTATTTTTCTCCTTCTCTCTTTCCATTTATATGGCCTTAACATTTTTTCAAAGGAATATAGACAACGCAAGGATAAGGAAAAACAGGAACCAGTGTCAAAAGGAAACTTACATAAACAAAAATACAAAATGAAACCCAAGACTAGGAAAAGAAGCTAGCCATCTGAATAATCCCATCAAAATAAACAGATGCCTAGACACCAAAAGACATTACAAGCTATAATGAGAAATAGGTAGACATGTCCCAGTACAATGAAAAAACTAAAAAAGAGGAGGGGATGCAGAATTTGGAACAACTAATCAAGGATGTCCAAAAAATATCATGACCAAACTTAATGAAGTGAAGGGAGAGATAAAGGATATTAAGAAGATACTGACGGAACATATTGAAGAAATCATAAACATACATAAAAATAATGGATCTGATGGTGATGAATGGCACAATGCAAGTAATCAATAATATGCTGGTGGGGAGCAGATGAGGATAAGCAGTTGGGTGCATAACTCCCACATGGAAGATCCTGGGTTCAGATCCCAGTGCCTCCTAAAGAAGATGAGCAGACAAGGAGTTGATGCATCAAGAAGACACAATGAGCTGATGAAACAAGGAGACACACCACAGAGACACAACAACCAGGGAACAGATGTGGCTCAAGTGATTGGGCACCCACCTCCAAATGGAAGGTCCATGGTTCAGGTCCCAGTGATTCCTAGAGATGACAAGCAGACACAGTGAGCATACAGCAAGCTAAAACAATGAGCAGGGAGGGGAGGAAAACTAAACAAATACATATTTTTTAAAACACTGTAAGCACAAAGGAGCAGATTTGAACAGGCATAGGAAAGAATTAGGGATGTTGAAGTTAGTATATTTGAATTCAGACAGGTAGAAGAACAGTTAGATAAAAAGATAAAAGCCAATAAGGACACAGGGAATTGAAAGACAATGTAAAATGCACAAACATAATAATTACAAGCATCACAGATGGTGAAAAGAAGGGAAAGGGATCAGAGGGATTGTTGGAGAAAATAGTGGCTGAAAATTTACCAACTGTTTTGAGGGCCATTGATGTACATGTCCAGTAAGTGTGTCACACCCCTCCTACCCACCCTGAGACATGTATGTATCAAATTGCCCAATGCTCAGAACAAAGAAAAACTACTGAAAGAAGGAAAGAAAAGAGATCCATCACATACAAGTGAAGCTCAAAAAGATTAAGCACTAATTTCTCACCTGAAACAATGGAGGCAAGACAGCAGTGGCATGACATAGTTACGATGCTAAAAGAAAAAAAGCTGTCAGCCGAGAATTCTGTATCCAGAAACTCTGGCATTCAAAAATGAGGGAGAGTTCTAAATATTCACAGATAATCAGAAATTAAGAGCATTTGTCAAAAAGAAACTGGCCCTTCAAGAAATAATAAAGGGAGTTCTGTAGGTTGAAAAGAAAAAACAGGAGAAAGAGTGTTGGAAGAGAGTTTAGAAGGTGATATTATTAGTATGAATAACTAAAAAGATAAAAAGAGAAATAAAAAACAAAATATGACATATATAAATGTAAAGAAAATATGGCTAATGTAAGTGATGCCTTGACAGTAATGACATTGAATGTTAATGGATTAAATTCTCCAATCAAGAGACACAGATTGGCAGAAAGGGTAAGGACATATAACCCATCTGTATGCTATCTAGAAGAAACTCACCTTAGAACCAGGAAAAAAAGGAGGTTGCAAGTGAATACTTAAAAAATGATTTTTATATGCAAACAATAACAATAAAAGGGTGGGAGTAGCTATATTAATATCGGGCAAAATAGAGTTTGAATGCAAAACTATTTAAGGGAAAAAGAAGCACAGTATATATTAATAAAATAGTTAATCTATCAAGAGAAAGAATAATCATAAACATTTATGCACTAATGAGGACACCTCAAAATACATGAAGCAAACATTGGAAAACTAAATGGAGAAACAGATGCTTCTAAGATTATAGTGGGAGACTTTAATACACCATTATCATCATTAGAAATTCTTGACAGATAATCAATAAAGAAACAAAGGCCTTGAATAATACATTAGAAGATCTGGACTTAAAACACAAATACAAAACATTATAATCAAATACAGTGGGATATGCATTCTTCTTGAGTGCACATGGATCATTCTCCAGGATAGACCAGTGCTAAGCCACAGAACAGCTCTCAATGAATTCAGAAATTTGAAATTATGCAAAGTAATTTCTCTGACCACAATGGAATCAAGCTGGAAATCAGTAAGGGGCAGAGAAGCAGATTAGGCACAAAGATATGGAAGTTAAACAACACACTCTTAGACAATCAGTGGGTCAAGAAGGAAATTGCAAAAAAAATCTGTAACTACCTTTGTATGACTGAAAATGAGAATATAATATATCAAAATCTATGGTATGCAGCAAAAGCAGTGCTGAGAGGGAAATTTATATCCATAAATGCCTATATCAAGGAAGAAGAAAGAGCTAAAAACAAAGACCTAATTGCACACCCAGAGGAATTAGAAAAAGAACAAAAAATAATCCCAAAGTTAGTAAAGAGAAAGGAACTATGAGATTAGAGCAGAACTAAATGAAATTGAAAATAAGAAAACACTGGAAAAATTAACAAAACCAAAACCTGGTTCTTTAAGAAGATTAATAAAACTCACAGCCCCTTAGCTAGACCGACAAAGATAAAGAGAGAAGTTGGAATACATAAACTAAGAAATGAGGACAGGTATACCACCACTGATCCCACAGGAATAAAGAGTATAATAAAAGGATTCTTTGAAAAAATTGTATGTCAACAATATGGATAACTTAGATGAAATGGACAAATTTGTAGAAATACACATGTAGCTTACATTGACAAAAGAAGAAATTGATGAACTCAACAGACCAATCACAGTGAACGAGATTGAATTAGTCATCAACACCATCTGAACTGGGAAGTGGATGTTGCTCAAGTAACTGAGCTCCCACCTACTACATGGGAGATCCCATGTCTGGTTCCCAGTGCCTCCTAAATAAGATGAGAAAGACAGCGAGCTGATGCGATGGGCTGGCCTGGTGAGATGATGCAACAAGAGACACAAGGAAGGAAACATTACGAGAGATACAACTAACCAGGGAGTGGAATTGGCTCAAATGATTAAGTGCCTCCCTCCCTCATGGAAGGTCCTGGGTTCGGTTCCTGGTGCCTCCTATAAAGAATACAAGCACACAACTAAAGGACACAGAAAGTGCAAACAATGAGGGGATGGGGAGAAATTAATTAATTAATTAATTAATTAATTAAAAAAACAAATCTTCCAGGAACACAGGGCTTTACAATGGATTCTACCAATCATGCCAGAAAGATCAAACATCAAACTTGCTTAAACTATTCCAAAAATAGAAGGGGAGGGAACATTGCCTAACTCATTCTATGATTCCAACATCACCTTAGTTCCTGTGGCAGTTTGATACAGTTATGATTTCAAAAAATAGTTATGGATTATGCTTGTAAACTGGTCTGGTCCTCTGGGCATGATTAAGTTATGAATAGCACTTTGATTGGGCCACGTCAGTAGGACTCAGAGATAAAAGTATACAGCAGAGCAGAGAAGTTAGTTGGAGTTTTGATGTTGGAGTCCTCATGCTGAATTTTAATGCTGGATCCTGGGGAAATAAACTCACAGAGGAGCTTAGTCATGAGTAAGGAGAAAAGGCCACTGGAAAAGAGACAGGCCATTTGCCTGATAGTCTACAGCTGCCCTTGATGAGGGAGGTAATGCCTAGAGAACCTCATAGCCTACAACTGACCTTGTGTAGATAGAAGAGGAGCTGAGCCCTGAGACAAGCAAGCTCTGGGAAGAGAGGAACCCAGGAAGCCAGAACACTTGCAGACATCAGCAGGCTTCTTACTCCAACATGTGGCAATAAACTTTGGTCAGGGAAGTAATTTATGCTTTATGGCCTGGTAACTGTGGGCTTCTATCCCAAATAAATACTCTTAATAGAAGCTAACAGATTTCTGGTATTTTACATCAGCACCCTTTGGCTGATTAACACAGAATTTGGTACCTAGGAGTGGGGAATTTGTTTTGCAATTACCAAAATGTTGGAATGGTTTTATAAATGGGTAAGGGGTATTTTTTGGAGGAATTGTGAGATGCTTGGTAGTAAAGAACTACTGTGCTTTGAAGAGACTGTTGATAGTAATATGAATACTAAAGAGACTTTTTATGATACCTTAGACATAAATGATGACACTATTATTGGAAACTGGAGGAAAGGCGATCTGTGTTTTAAAGTTACAGAGAACTTAGCAAGATTAACTCTTGGTGTTATATGGAAGACAAAATTTGAAAATAGCAAGACTGGGAATTTGGCAGAAGAGCTTTCCAAAGGAAACTCAGAGAATGCAGCTTGGCTTCACCTTGCAGCTTATACCAAAATGCCAGATGAGAGAAATATGCTGAGGAATGAACTTTTGGGCACACAAAAAAGAGAAACTGATTCTAGAACTTCCAAGTCTCTGAAAAATCAAGCTTCCAGATGAAAGTACCCCATTTGAGAACTTAACTAAACTTTTAGCTTGTAAATCAGGATTGAAGATGCAGTTATCTCAGAAAGACTTGTGGAAAGTCTTACTGTCTGATGGCTTGGAACCCTGCTTCTTGCATAGTAAACCAACAATGTTTTTGAGAGCACTTGTATGAACAAAACCACTGTCAGCTTGTACTAAAAAGGACATGGAAAGGAGAGATTGAAGGAGAAATATATTGAAGAGGAAAACCATGGAAGCTGAGATCTGGAATTAAGACATCACCTTGGGCCAAAAGAAGAACCCCACACTTGTGTGTAGTGAGAGTGAGTTTGCCCCAGCAATTGAAGAGTGTGGATGTTCCCACCTGATGTTCTGGGAAAGTTTTGCCACCCCAGGGTACAGAGAGGTTGGAGCACATTCCTGAAGGATTAGGGCAGTTAAGGTCAGCATCTCATAAGTCTGAGAGGGGTGTGCCTGTCCCCCATGGATTAGGGAAGGCCAGGTGGTCAACTCATTGCTCTGAGAGGGTTGAGCCTATATGCCAAAGTTATGGAAGACCAGGTGGTAAACTCATTGCTCTGAGATGGTTGAACCTGTATGCCAAAGGTTAGGGGGAATGTTGTCTTGACCTCACTGTACTGGGGAGGGGGGCCTAAGACTCTAACCCAAAGATTGAATAAGGTGTGGCAATCACCCCAACCCTCTTGGAGGGTGAAATCCAGAGTTTGGTCGACACCCAGATGCTTGATGAGGGTAGAACCAAGAAAATGGCTGTTGGGCAAGACTGTGGAAAGATTGCATCACTATAAGGCCCCAAGGAGAAGAAACCACCATCATAGGAATGACACTCAGACTTTGAAATTGAAGGGGGGATGCCCTGCAGGTTTATTGAATTGTAGATAACCCACGACTCGTTTCCAACCCAATTTCTCTGTATGATCATGAAAATGTTTTTCCTTTGTCCATTTTTTTGTATTGGAAGCAGATAAATTGCTTTGTCAGTTTCAGAGATCTATACCAGACAGGATTTTGCCCGAAGACAAACTTTATTCCTTTAAACTGTTTAAGTTATTATTTTTACTCAAATTATTACTGAAATAAGGTTTTTAGAATACTGTAATATATTTTGGAATTCAGGGGGTGGAGTGTGGCAGTTTGACACAGTTATGAGTTCAAAAAATAGATATGGATTGTGCTTGTAAAATGGTCTGTTACTCTGGGCATGATTAAGTTATGATTATGGCTTTGAGTGGGCCAAGTAAGTAGGGCTCAGAGATAAAAGTACATGGCAGAGCAAAGGAGTTAATTGGAGTTTTGATGTTGGAGTCCTGATGCAGAATTTTAATGCTGGAGTCTGGGAAAATAAGCTCACAGAGGATCTTTGTCATGAGAAAGGGGAGAAGGCCCCTGGAAAAGAGATGAGCCAGTCACCTATGAGTCTACAGCTGGCCTTGTGGACAGAGGCAAAGCCTAGAAAGCCTCATAGTCTAAAGCTGACCTGTGGGGATAGCAGAGGAGCTGAGTCCTGAGACAAGCAAGCCATGGGAAGTGAGAAACCCAGGAAGCCTGAACCCTTGCAGACATCAGCAGCCATCTTGCTCTAACACGTGGCAATAAACTTTGGTCAGGAAGTAACTTATGCTTTATAGCCTGATAACTGTGGGCTTCTACTCCAAATAAATAGCCTTTAGAGAAGACAACAGAGTTCTGGTATTTTGCATCAGCATCCCTTTAGCTGACTAATACAGTACCAAAAGCACAAAAAGATGCCACAAGAAAAGAAAACTACAGATGAATTTCTCTAATGAATCTGAACAATAAAATCCTCAACAAAAAAAGTTGACAAATGTATCCAACAACATATCAAATGAATTATATACCATGATCAAATGGATTTCATCCCTGGTGTGAAAGGATGGTTCAACATAAGAAAATCCATGTAATACCCCACATTAACAGACTAATAGAAAAAAATAACATGATCTATTGATGTTGAAAAAGCATTTGACAAAATACAGCCCATTTCCTTCTTGATAAAAACACTTCAAAAGATAGGATTAGAAGGAAACTTCCTCAACATGATAAAGGGCATATATGAAAAACCCACAGCTAACATCATATTCAATGGTAAAATGATAAAGGCTTTGCCTCTAAGATCTGGAGCAAGACAAGCATGAACACTGTGACTGCTCATATTTAACATTATGTTAGAAGTACTTGCTGGAGAACTTAGGCAAGAAAAAGAAAAAAGTCATCCAAATTGGAAAGGAAGAAGTAAAAATCTCACAACTTGCAAATGACATGATCCTATACATAGAAAGCCCTGAAAAATATACAAAGCTTCTAGAGCTGATAAACTGAGTTCAGCAAAATGTCAGGATATAAGATCAACACACAAAAATTACTTGCATTCTGTACACCAATAATGAGCAATCTGAGGATGAAATCAAGAATACAATTCATTTATAATAGCAACTAAAAGAATTGAATACCTAGGTATAAACTTATCTAGAGATGGAAAAGGTTTGTACACAGAAAATTACAAAGCATTATTAAAGGAAATCAAAGACCTAAATAAATGGAAGAATATTCCATGTTCATGGATAAGAAGACTAAACATAACTAATATGTCTATCCTTCCCAAACTGAATTACAGATTTAATGCAATCCCACTAAAAATTACAATAGCATTTTTTTTTGCTGAATTGGGAAAGCTAATTATGAATTTTATTTGGAAGGGCAAGGGGCTGCAAATAGAGATAAAAACAATTTGAAAAAGAAAAATGAAATGGGAGGTGTATTTCTCGGCCAAAAGGGGTGCCTTTGCAATATACCATTAATTGGTTGGTTTTTATAAAGGGTATTTATTTTGGGTAGAAGCTTACAGTTACCAGGCCACAAAGCATAAGTTTATTCCCTCACCAAAATCCATTGTCATATGTTGGAGCAAGACAGCTGCTGATGTTTACCAGAGTTCAGGCTTTTTGGGTTCCTCTCTTCCCTGGGCTGCATTTCTTTGTTTCTCTCCAGGCTTAGCTTTTCTGTTTCCTCCACAAGGC
>PVKH010000791.1:0-34340 GCA_004027955.1 Chaetophractus vellerosus | reverse complement strand
CAACTGCCACCAGTCTATTTCAAATCACCAACTTCTCTTGCCTGAATTTTAGGAAGAACCTTCTACTTGGTTTCACCATTTCTGTTTTTGTCTCTTTGTAGTGCACTCTGAACATAGCAGTCAGAATAATCCAGTTAAACTGTAAGAAAGATCAGGCCATTTCTTTGCTCAAAACCCCCCAATGACTTCTCATATCAATTAGAATATATGACAAAATCCTTCTTTTCACGCACAAAACCTTATTGTTTCTGATATCCTGTTATCTGTGAACTTTTCTCCCCCCTGATGTTGCCGTTGCTCTAGCCATGTTGGCTATCTACTCAGGGCCTTGACACTAGCTCTTCTCTCAACTAGAAATGCCCTTTCATTGATAGGTTTGCCTCACTCCTTAATTTCTTTGAAGACTTTACTCAAAAGACACACTCTCAAGGAAGACTGTTCTGGAAGGTCATCTAAAATTTAAATTTCTAGTAAGGTTTCCAGATTTATTAAATGAAAAACAGGATGACCTGTGAAACAGTGAATGATATTTTAGCATAGGTATGTTCCAATATTGCATGGGAAATATTACATAGGATATATTTAAGCTTTCAAAAAAGTTGTTTATCTAAAATTCAAATTTAATTGGATGTCCTATATTTTATTTTTTCCTACACCCAGCATTTACTAAACCTTTTCCTTGCTTTATGTTTTCTTTTTAGTCCTTATCTGTAACACATTTCACATTTTACATATTTAATCTTGTTTGTTGTTTTACTCCTCTGTGGAATGCAACCTCTTTGACAGAAGGATTTTCACTGATTTCTTCACTATTATATATCCAGAACATACAGTAGTGTCTGCTCAGGGTAAACTTAATAATCATTTATTGAATGAATGTGCAAATGATTAAACAATTATGTGATGCCCACTCAGTGCCAAGCACTAGATAAAGTGATAAATACATATTATCACATTTCTTAATTGCAAATGCTTTTTGAGATAGAAATGATTGTATTTCCATTTTAAGATTTAAGATCCTGAATTTCAGAGATCATAGGTGGTTGTTTTTTTTTTTTTTTTTTTGGTTTTGTTTTTTCCTCAAATTTAAATGTTAGAGCTGGGACTCAAAACATATAATGTCTAACATCAGAACCTATGCTTTGTTTTTCCAATGTGACATGACAATTATTCATTTGACTAACCAAGATTGAAATTGACTTGAAATATTTAGCAATTTTCTTTTGGAAGTAGATAACAAAAGAGTTCAGGGTAATTTACTTTTTTTATTTTAAAAAATAGATGTTTGATATTTTGAGACCATCATATGGGATTGGAGAGAATGTGACCAATGTCTAATAAATCCATTTGTATGTGTAATCCTATGAGTTAAGAATGTCAACAGTCTGACTTTTTAAAAAAAGATTAAAACACATTTATACATTTTAAGAATCTATTCTGTACTAATTTTATAAACTTATTGCACTCCAAGTTAATATCAGTAATAGATGAATTTCGAAATGAAATCATTATTTGATTCATAATTTAATGAGCAAATTACAAGTAAAACCCTGGTTTCTTTTTTTAATTTTTAAAAAATTTTTAAGGATACTTAGATTATACAAATGTCACATAAAAAATATAGGGGATTCCCATTTGCCCCATCCCGACATCTCCCACATTTTCCCACATTAACAACATCCTTCATTAGTGAGGTACATTCATTGCAATTGATGAACACATTTTGGACCATTGCCACTAAGCATGGATTAAAGTTTACATTGTAGTTTACATTCTCTCCCACACAATTCTGTAGGTTATGGCAAGATCTATAATGGCCAATATCTGTCATTGCAATGTCATTTAGGACAATTCCCAAGTCCCCAAAATGCCCCTGTATTACATCTGTTTTTCCCTCTCTTTGCCCTTAGAACTTCCAGTGGTCACTGCCTCCACATCAGTGATGTAATTTCTTCCATTGCTAGAATCACAATAAGTCTATAGTAGAATACCAGTATGTCTACTTTAATCCATAGCTCATTCATCAGTCTTGAGGATTCTAGGATGGTGATGTCCACTCCACCTCTAATTGAGAGGGGACTGTGATCCCATTGGACCAATGGGTGGGACTCTCTTGCTTGCAGTGTTAGACTCTCTCGGTTCCTTGCTATGGTAGTTGTCCATCATCACCCCCATGTTAGTTGTCCTGGGTGAGACCAATGAAGTGGAGAGTAGGTGTTACAACTCTGTTGATATTCAGGGCACAGCTGGCACATGAACAACCCAAAGGTTTAAATCTCTTGGATGTACACCTACCAACTCTAGTTCTAATTATAGTTTCAAATTGAAGGACAGAAGAGCCATGAGTAGGGAAACCACAACTGAGTCCAACTCTGTCATCTTGGGGAGCAGAAATTCCAAAGTAGGGCCCACTGGCAAGGCACCAAACTCCTGAGCTACCTGCCTTGACTACAGTGTCTGGATGTCTCCAGAGCCCTCAGGAGTCCCACTATTTGGGGTGGTATCTACTTTGGCAGTCAAATAAATCCTGCTGAGACATACATAAGCATAACTTCTGTAACCTCTTGACTCAATTTGAAGTCTCTTAGCCATATAAGCTCATTTGTCTTTACCTTTTCCCCTTTTCAGTCAAGGTCTTTTTCCAGTTGCACTGCTAGTTGGTGCTTGATAGTAATACCATGGTGCCAGGGAGGCTCATCCTCAGGAGTCATGTCCCATGCTGGGGGGAAGGTGATGTATTTATATGCTGAGCTCAGCCTAGAGAGGGAAAGCCCTGGTTTCTTATGTGGATTTCCAAATAAATTTGTGTACTTATGAAGCCCCAGTTTCCAAATTTCATAATAGGTTTTAATATTTTAAATGTGTAGATACAATTTAAAAGGTAGAAGTAGAAATTTTAAGTAGGGCTATACTTTTTAATATTATGGCATATCAAGAGCACCAAACACTGAAGAACCTAAAAATCTGTTCTAATGCAGGGAGATATTACAAGGTGGGAAGAAGATAAGACCAATTAAGTCATCTATCATTTACCTTCATTTACATGAATGTGTAGGTGTTCCATTATCTTCTGCACTGTGGTCTTGGGTGAGGACCTCCATTACACTATCAGAGAGACCTGAAGAATAAACATTTCTAACATAGAATTAATAAGTTAGAGGAAACCCAAAGTAAAAGAGTAAGTCAGATGTTATATAAATTCTGCTCTATGGAGGAAAGAGTAATGCAAGTCAAATTTCAAAATCCAATGGGGAAGATTCAAAACTGTATCTGGGACCAGGTCTGAAGGTAATTGAACCCATTCATTCTTAGTGAGTTGTTTCCTGTGTTTTGGTGAGTATAGATGAAGCAGACAGGTTCAAATCTGTAAAATTTTAGTGAGATTTTCTCACATGTATTGAATAGAGAGCAACAGATAGAAGGTCTTTTCTGAAGGAATATTTGTTTAGATACACTAAATCATCTAATTTCGTGAATATCATGCATTTCATTAATTTTGTACTATTTTCCAAAATAATCAATATGGCTATAACTATCCTCACAACCATGCAAAATGTGAAAAAACTTTGTCTCACCACTTATAAACAAATACACACTATGACACAGTCACACACACATGCATATAAATCATTTTAATTTTTTTTCTTGACAAGGATTTGAGGATGCTAACATATAACCTTTGCTTGGTTTATGACTATTTGATGCACCATTGACTAAAATGGATATTCAAATATGAAACAAGGCAAGGATTTTGTACTACATCATACAAAACTGACAGAGGCAAGAAATGTTGGCCTAGCACTTCTTAATGAAAACAAAGCAAACCATTATAATCACAGTATTCCCTACTAGTTACCAAAAGACAGATTGGTAGTTATGAGTTCTCTCTGTAGAGGCCAGAAAATATCCCCTTATCAGGAGTGACTCCTAAAAAATCTTATTCCTGAAGAGAGTGGTAATAGCTTTTATTAAAAATAAAATCAATCAAAACAATATAAGAACAAAATAAAAATTTCAGTTATTGAAGAGCCTTCCTAGATTCCAGGGAACTTACAAGACAATCCCATATACAGTACTGTGTGGTTGGGGGATTTATATGTAAATTCTGTGGTAATCTACTCTCCATTTAATCACCTGGGGTCTTTTAGATATTCAGAGCCATATCTGCCAATTGGAAGAGAAACCATTGCTCATTGGTCCTTCTCTGTGCTTTTCTCCATGTCTTCTATAATCTCTTGACACTTTTGAAAATTTGCTCCAGAACAAATATTTTTCCTTGTTTTGTTAAAACCTCTGAAAAAGATATTTCAGGGTCTGGCTGTAGCTCAATTGGTAGAGCGCCGATTTACCATGTGGGAGGCCCTGGGTTCGGCTCCTGGGGCCTCCTTGTGCTGGCAGACCACCTTGAGAAGGCAAGCTGCCATGGCAGGGCAAAGCCGCCATGGATGGGCAAGCACCTGTGGGCAGGACAAGGCGCCCACAAGCAGGACAAGCCGCCCGCGAGCAGGCAAGGCCGCCACGTGGTCAGCTGACCCGGCGGGTCGCCGCAACGGGGGGTAGACAAGCAGACACAGAAGAACGCAAAAATCAACACAGCAAGAACAAGCAGAAAGGGGAGGGGATATATAATTTTTTTAAAAAAGATATTTCATTCATTCAATTCAATAATTGTCCCTATATAGGGTTGTAGGACTAGTGTATAAATTAATCACACAACGGAAAGGAGCATTTCCTTGTCCCCTCCTCTTTCCACATTGTAGCTATTGATTTGGGAAACAATCAAGTAATCAAAATTTTCAGACCATTTTCATAAGGCTATATTTGTGAAGTTGTTTGAAAGAGAAAAAAATGTAAATGAAGAACTTTTCCCCAAGAATAATTACCTTTAAGAAAGTGAGACTCCGGTTTCAACTTCTACATGTAAAAAACTTGGAATTCTTACTTTTCTCCTTACAATAAGAGAAAGCTGGACAAACTGAAACCAATGTCTTCCCTTGAACTCATCAGAGAGCCCAAGTTACAGGGCAAACCACCACTCCAAAATGTGGAGAGACATACAGCAACTTAGATCTGGTTAGGTAGAACAGATGTTGTTGGATCCATAAAATGGCAAGAAAACTTAAAGAATAATTTTGAGAAATTGCTGGAGGCTGAGTGTTGACTAGTTTGAGAATGAGAACCTACCATAGTCTTAGGCAGACCCCTACACAATTTTAAGTTTTACCTCCAGGAATGACTCACAATTCTCACGTTGAGGAACCAAGAAAAATTCCTCTGTGGTTCTGGTAAGATGAGTAGAAGAGAAACCCTTATGAATTATGCTAAGAGCTTTCTCCATAAAAAAGACTTACTCTCCAAAAGAAGAGACTTTTTCAAAGTTGTATTCCAGATGGTGGAAAGGAATTCCTCCCACTCCAGCCCTCTCCAGTCTTTCCGTCTCACCTAAAGGGGGCAGGGGGAAATAGTCAACTGAGATCAAGAATTCAAGGAAATATTTTGGAAACACTGCAGCTAGGGAAAGGATGGAAGACAAGGGAAATAAGCAAAAATAAAAACTTTATCTTTGGAGAAATGTTTGTGAAGTTCATAGCCCCAAGACACAGGCCCCTTTAAAGTCTGTAAGACATAGGTCCCTTAAAAGTCCAAGATTTAATAGAAAAATTAAAGAATGCATCTCATTCCCACCACACCAATCTGGCTTCAGTATAACAGATTGCAGCTGATAGGGCTACAAAACAGACATTCTGAGGAAGAGTATTTAGGGAAGCTCAAAGTCAAGAAGAGAGCCAAAAATAAGGGCATTGGAGATATTTTATGCCTCAGCCAATGATAACAACAGAAAATACTCCCCACTTCTAGCCAGCTTAACATAAATACTCACATTAAAGCCTGTTTTCCTCAGTTCCCATTACCTGATACAACATATCAAGTTTTCAATAAAAATAATTACATGGGAAGCCAAATGGCAAGAAAAAAAAAACAGTCTTGTAAGCTTCAGGCACCTATGGCTGCAGCAAACACAGGTATGACACACAGAATGACCTGAGGGGGTTCAAAATAACCATATTTAATATGTTAAACAAATACACGCAAATATAGTTAACTGATTTTTTAGAAAGGTACAAAGTTAATGCAGTTGAGAAAGCATAATTTTTGGAATGAATGGTCTGAACCATTGGACATTTGTATACATAAATTTGACCTGACACAAAACTTCATGCTTTGTACAAATATTAACTTAGAATAAACCATAAACCTAAAAGTAAGATGCAAAACTATAAGACATCAAAAAGAAAATATAGGTGATAATCTATGTGACTTTGGGTTTGGTGATGAGATTTTAGAAGTCAAACCAAAAGCACAATCCATGAATAAATTGTTAAGTTATTTACTAAGATTAAAAACTCATCTCTGTGAAAGACACTGTAAAGAGAAAGAAAAGATAAGTCACGTAATAAAGAAAATACATATCTGTTAAAGGACTTGTATCCAAAATATACAAAAACTCTGAAATTCAATAATAAAACAAACAACCTCCTACCCCTATAGGCAAAAGTTCTGAACAAATATTTCACCAAAGAAAACAAATAAATGGAAGATAAACATGTGAAAAAAAGCTAAGCATTGTTTTTCCTTAAGGAATTATAAATTAATGCAAACATAATGTATCTTTAGAATGGTTAGATACCCCCAAAATGACAAGATCAATTGCTGGCACAAATGTGAAACAACCAAAACTCTCATTCCTTTTTGATGGGAATGTAAAATGGCACAGCCATGTTGGAACAGTTTGGCAGAATTTTACAAAGCTAAACATCATCTTATTATATGATGCAGCAATTGTGTTCCTAGTTAATTACTTGACTGAATTGAAAACTTATGTTCACATGAAATTCTGCATATGAAATTTTTTATCAACTTTATTCATAATTGCCCAAAACTGGAAGCAATCAAGATTTCCTTTAACATGTGGCTGGATAAATAAACTTTGGAGTTTCAATACAATGTATACTATGCATCAATTAAAACGAAATGAGTTATCAAATTACAAAAGAAATGGAGAATGTTTAAATGCATATTTCTAAATGAGAAAAGCAGTCAAATAAGTTACATAATGTATGATTACATTTATATGGCACTCTGGTAAAAGCAAAACTAAAGAGACAGTAAGTAGATCGGTGTTTGTCAGGTGTCTGAAGTGGGGGATGGGTGGGTCAATTAGGTGAAGTACAGGGAATTTTTTTATGTGAATGAAACAATTCTATATGATACTGAATAATAGATACAAGGCACTATGCATTTGTCAAAACTCAGAATTTACAGCATAAAGAGAGAACCTTAACATATGCAAATTTTAAAAAACCACTTAGGAGGTCAGATATCCCAGGATAGAATTCAAACTACTAAAAATAAATACAATTTTATTACAGTGCATGAAGCAATCTCACTGAAGCTGTATAGGAAATATGTGTTAACTTAATTAACTGGAAATGAGTGGAATCTGTAAGACAAATAGCAAAAGGAACTGTACAGAAGCACTGTACTCTAGTTGATAAAGTTGTTTTTCTGGGGGTTGAGTTAAGAATTCTGAAACCTCTTCATCTATTTTGGAATTGAACAATTAAATAAATGGATGTTCTATAGTGCAAGACAGGTTTCTTACTGTTGGGGTACGAGGTTACAGACATACAGAGAGAATAGAATAGAATGATTTATGTGGTAAACTTTGGTCTGTTCACTCAATATAACTATAGATGGTTACACATAGAAATATTGATAGTCATGTATTCAGGTTATTAGGCACACATGTATTTTCTTCCTCTGTAAACTGAGAGGGATTAGAAAAAATCCCCAATACTGAGGAAAAACCCTTCTGCAAAGTCTACCAATACCAGTGAATGATGAGGTTTTCCAATTTTGCAGATTAGCATTGCAGGCTCTATTCCTAACCCTGTATATACTATACACTGTTTCTTCTAGTTATTTCAGGTATTTCTCCCCCTGGATTTCATTAAAATCCTCACAACCATATTCTGATCAGTTGTGGTTTTTTTTGTTTGTTTGTTTTTGCTGAATTCTCTAGTAGGACTCTCTGCAGATCTCCAGGGTCTCTAACTTTGCAGATCTCCTTTCTAATACTCCACCCTGTACACTTTAGCTGCCGTTGTCTCTACAGTCTTTCAGCTCTGTCTCTTCAACTCAGAGAATCTCCTAGTCTTTTGCTGAGTTTCCCCTCCTTGCACCACAGTCTAGAAACTTCCATTGCAGTAAACTGAGGCAATCTTAGGGTTCAACTCATTTGCTTCCTGTCTTTCAAGGATCACTGTCCCACATTCCACACTGCCCTGTGTCTTGAAAACCATTATTTCATGTATTTTGTCTGTTAATTCTGGTTATAGCCAAATGTACTAACAAAGGAAAAACAACAATTTAAAATATTTTTATTACTAAGGATCACTTGGTATTCTGAATAATTTTTAAAATTTGCATATATTACTTTCCTAGACATTAGGCTTCCTATCTTACCTTAATCAATTAGCTTGTCATAGAGACCAGAGCAAGAACAGAATAAATGGAAGAAAAGCGCCCTTTCTCATAGTTTGTTGTCATTTTGTGTTTCACCTTTCCAGTGGTGTTAGCAGTGGTCTATAAAATGCAACCTGTTTTGGCAGGATGAGTAAATTCTTGATTGGAGTCCAATCTATGAAAGAATCTTTTAATTAGCAAAAGTAGAATGGCCATTGTACTTCCTGTGCATCATAATTTTCAACACATAAAGAGGCTTAGAACTGAATATTAGGCAGGTTTTATAGGAACACATGATTTTATCAGCAAGCAGCAGGGTATGCACTGATATCTCTACCAAATGAATTTTCAGTGGTTCCATTTAAGTAAGTAGAAAAAGGCAGTAAAGAACTATGTTCCAGACCTACATCTATGTGATTTCATTCCACCCTCACAATCTGCATGAGGCTTTGGTCTGGGGGAATTATTGGGTATCACCTGCTCCAAAGGGAACTCTCAAGTAGGTCTACCACGTCTATCTTCTGCTAGATCATCTTGTTTCACAGTGAGAAGGACAATGACCTTTTACAGAATGAGTTATTTAAGCCCTTTGTGAGGGAAGTGGGTGATAACATATCTCTACTTTTCCTTTTTTTTCCCCCCCGCGTCTGGGATTTTGTGAAGTTATTTGCATAAAGTCCTAGAGTAGCTGGCAGTTAAGGCAAGAGCTGAACTCAGCCCCAATTCCAGTTTCTAGGCTTTGTCTTTGACAGTTGCTGACAGCTCATAAATGGGGTTGGTGCTGAGACTCTCCTTAGAGGCTTTTTAGAAAGGAACAATTGTGGATGTTTGATGAATCTTATTATTGTGGCTTCCTTTTTCCCTCGACTTGTTGTACAGTCATGCAGTCAACAGTAAAATGTATAAGTGCATATAAATGATCCCTGTATTGTGAAAATTGCAGCAGAAGACAAGCAATTATGCGGGGGAGTACATTAGGTAATACTGCTTTGCTTAGTTTCAGAGCTTCAGCTTTATTCTGAGCGTTGAACTCAATTTCCATATTACTCAGAAGACATTGATCATTACTAGCCTAAGTAAATATTCGTTTTGATTGTCTCAGCAGGCAATCTCAGTGGTCATATTTTAACTCCTCATGCAGACAAAAAGAAACCTTTGATAGATATTTTGCCTGGTCTCTGCCATCAGAACATATGCCTGGCAGGTGCATAATAATAGTTTATGAGAAAATGCCTTGTAAACACTAAACTGCACTGCAGATAATAATGTGCTGAGTTCATTCCATGCACTCATTGAAATAGTAATAGAAATACAAGTGTTATACCCATATTAGGGGTGAGTAAACTAAAGCACAAAGAGAGTCATGATATGTCTAGGTCCCCATTGCTAATAAGAAGTTCAGCAGCAACTGGAATTTGGAAACTTGATGTGCTTAGCAGAGCCACAGTCCAAATATGAGTTAGGTGTAATCCATGCCCTTTCTACCTTTCTTTCTCCCTCTGCTACTTTCCCCCTTTGTCTCTCCCATTCTATTAATCTATAAGGAGAAAACCACAGAGAACTTACGAATACAAAAATATTTCATTATCAGCCTACTCCAACCTAATTCTCAGCCTCGATATCCTTCACATACCACTTGACCTAGTCACTAGTCATTAGGCACACATCTGGACAAATCCAACTTTCCAACCTTGCCAGAGCACCAGAATATTTTCCAAACTTGTCACCTTCTTTTCATGATACTATATCCTTGCACATGTTGTTTTCCATTTGATACTTCTAAACTGCCTTGAAAAGAACTAATTTACAATTGCACTCACCTCAAAGGGTCCTTGTTATGAGCTCTTATAACATTTGTTCATGATTAATTTTTCTAATTGCTATACTATGACAAAATGCATCTTCAAGTAAACTCTGAGCTCCAACAAGCCAGCAGCCATAAAATCTTTCAACTTTTTTCCTCCAAATAGTTGATATATTTATTAAGAATCTGTTGAATTTAAGAGGTAGATTCTCCACCCCTGTACTTTCCTCCACAGGCAAATTAAAAATCCTTTGTGAGCTCCGGATTGCTATAGATTTTCCAAAAAATAGATATATTTGGAATGATAATGGCATATATATAAATCACTTCCAAAACTGCGGTAACTGGTATTAGTATGCCCATTTTATCTGTGGGTAAACTCAAGTTTAAGAGAAGTAATCTAACTTGCTTATACAATTGATAATGAAAGAATCTGATTCAGTGCACTATACATATCCACCTGTATATGCTTTTTAGTTCTTAACTATAATCACCTTCCATGTATTGCTCTTATTTATGTAGAACTCCTAAAAGCTGACATTATATCAGCCACTTTATTTTTCTTTTATTATTCTCAACAATCATGAGACTTTTTCAAATTAAAACCTAGAGAGGTGAAGTAACTTGCCCAAGGCCAGGCTCTAATAAGTGGTTGTGGAACCGTAATTTGAATTTTAGCCTCTCTGAGTACAAAGGCTGAGCTTTTTTAACATATGATATCCTCAGTGGGAAGCAGATTATTGTCCAAAGCATCATAATAAATAGAAATAAAAGTATGATACTGCGTTTAATCTTATAGAACTCACAGCATAGTACAATGTACAATCTGTATACTATCCCACTTATTATAAATACAATGAATCTCTTTATGTGTGCTGTAATTTATCGTGGTAATTATTTTCTTTAGAATGGGAGGTTGACGCCTTTAATTTGCTCACACTGAAGAAATTGCAAATTGTTACCCCTGTGTTTGCAAATGATTTCTTTTTTCCCCCTGCCCTGTTTCCAGATGGTTTCCTGATTCCTAGCAGAAATAGTGTCTGTTGATGAAACAGTAGTCTCTTGGTGATTTTACTCCATGAGTTATTATTCCTAGCGGCCATCCAAACAATTCCACCCGGTATCACATTTTGCCTAAATTGATACTAAAGCCGTTTAGCATAAGCTAATTAAAATTTGGATGTCCTTCATGAACACACCACATGACTGATGGCAATGAGCTCTATCATCATTACAGAGTACATTACTTTTGTGAATGTGCCTTATAAAGCATTCCAGGGCTATTTATTATGTTTTCATGAGCATGTAGGCTAATACATTTATTCTGTTTAAGATGAAGAGTGATTTTAATAATATTAGAGTAACGGGATTTTGAACTCCAGTCTACATTCTCTCCAACTTTTTTGGCTCCTTTCCTTTTCCCTTTAGTTTTTTTCAATCTTCTTGTCCTCACAGGTAGAGTCTGAACCATTTCCTGAGAATAAGAGTATAAAATATGTCAAGTCACTGTATATCTGCAAGACTAAATGCAGATAGATTTGAGGTAGATTTTAAATGATTACGTTCTTGTTTTTAAGGAAGATTGTAATCATTATATTAATCTCTGTTAATGACATCACAAATTATTCAAACAAGCTGTTGATTGCTAAGGATTTTGGTTGGGAATTGGCTGGAGAAATGACTATAGACTTGAAATGAAAAGATTCCTCTCAAGACAATGTTAATTTTTTATTCCACCTCCCTGCAAGTATACGATTGATAGAGTAATAGTGAAAGTACATTGAATGGAAACTTGATTTTGGTTTTATGTAAGGAATAATCCCATAATTAGTGAGTTGACTTTTTGCAGGACATGGAATAATTTCTGACTTAGACAACAATGCAATGAAATGACAAAAGAAAAAAAAAAGGATGGGCTTTGGAGTCAAACTTATCTTCAGTTTCCTCATTCATAAAATGTAGACGATAATCTTATAGATTCTATGACAATGCATATCAAGGCCTGAGAAGAATTCCTGGCACTTAGTAGGCATTAACTAAATGAAAGAGATGATATTGAAGATGAGAGAGAAGGCCAAACCACTTTTGTAATATATTTCCTATAGTCCTTGGTTTGCAGTAATATGCTAGCTACTAGGGACAAGAATAGGTTAGGCCAGTCCACACTAATAATTACTTTGCTTTGTGTATGGCTGCAAAGACCTGAGAAGGTATTTTCTAGTTTTCTGCAAAGTCCTTGGGAATAAGAACACCTTCTTGGTTCTCAATTCAAAGGCCTCCTTTGTCTTCTCCCCAAATCATCACTGCCTTAGAGGTTACACTTAGGCAAATCTCAGCAGGATCTCATTGACTGCCACAGTAAACAGTGCCTCAAATAGCAGGGCTCCTGAGGGTTCTAGAGATATCCAGAAACTATAAGCAGCACGGACAGCTCAGGAATTCAGCACCCTGTCAGTGGGCCCTACTTTATGCTCCCCAGTGTAACAGAGTTAGACTCATTTATCATTTATAGGTTCTCTGCACATGGCTCTTCTGCCTCTTTTATTTGAACGCATAATTAGCACTATACTTGATAAATTTATGTCCCAGAGACTTAAATCTTTGGTCTGTCCATATGCCAATTGAGCCCTGAATTTCAGCAGAGCTGCAACACCTACTCTCCAGTTCATTGGACTCTCCCAGGACAAATAACAAGGAGATGATGATGGACAATGCCTATCCCAAGAAACAGAGGGTGTCTGCAACTGCAAGCAAGATAGCTCTATCCATCTGCCCCATGGGACCTAAGATTCCTCTCAATTAGTAGTAAAGTGGGCATCACCATCCCCAAATCTTCAAGATTGTGAAATGAACAACGGACTAAAGTAGACTTATTAGTATTCTACAATAGAAATTATTATTCTAGCCATGGAAGAACTATTATCATTGATGTAAAGGCAGTGGCCACCAGAGGTTCTGAGGGATGGGAGAGGGAAGAATAGGTGTAATAAAGGGGCATTTTTGAGACATTGGATTTGTCCTTCATGATATTGCAGTGATGAATACAGGCCACTGCATATGTTGTCACAACTTACAAAATTGCGCAGGACAAAGTGTAAACTATAGTGTAAACTGTAGTCCATGGTTAGTAGTAATGTTTCAATATGGATTCATCAATTGTAACAAATGTACCACACTAATGAAGGATGTTATTAATGTGGGAAAGTGTGGGAGGGGTAGAGAGTGGGGCATATGGGAATCCTTTATATTTTTTATGTAACATTTATGTAATATAAAGCTTCTTTAAAAATAAAAAAATTAATTATTAAAAAAGAAAAAGCATCCATGAGATGCGTGGGATGTCCCTATCAAAGCTCTGAGGACAAATTGGATTAGTTTGCAGTGGGTCAGGTCAGAGAAAAGCAAGGTGTTCAGCTGCACAGGCCAGGCAAAGTTCCAGAGGCACTCTTTGCTATCCAGCGGTCTGGCACCTAAGGCTCTCAGCAGTGACAATCTGATGTGGTTGGTTGGATTTCTATTTATTTATTTTGTTTTCTTGTTTTTTTATTTATCTTCCGTTCACTACTCTGCAGCAAAAGTGCTTCTGTGCACAGTTCACCAGCCTCCAAGTTTCCTTTCCCACATGGTTGTCCTCTGCTCTCCAGTGCACCGTCCTAGCCTGGCAATTGTATAGCTATTTACATTCACACAGTTCTTAGCATTCCATGGAGAGCCAAATTCACTCTTGCTACCAAGGAACAGTTGCAAGTAGAATGCATTTCCTGTGTTGAAAAAATGCACATATGAATAAAGTGCCTATTGCACATATTGGCCTGCTTTATAAATGTTCTTGCTAAATGTAGAGAAATGAGAAAGAACAGGATAATAAAGCTATGTTTAGTTTTCAGGCTGACATCAGCATTCTACTTTCTTATCTGAGCTATTTTACTTTAAATCTGTGCCCCTGCTTTGCACCAGACTGTGACTGGATACCTGGCCCATGACTACAAACAACAGAAAACATAATTAACTTAATTAAGAAAAAGGAGGGCATTTAGACAAATCGTGTCTTTTGCTCCCAAATTCATGGGAGGCTGAAAGACTAAGCTGGTAATAGAACAATAGTTTTCCAAGGGCAGAGAGTTTTCTCTGTCACTAGGGCTGCAGAATCTGCCATCATGGAATACACCAAACTACTATCTAGATTGCTCTGCATAGGTTGGGAGTGGATGCTAATTGCCCCTTTAACTTTTTGTGCTTTACTCCAGATTCAAAGTTCGTAAGGGAACATTGTGATGAATGATCCTACATTAAAGGCTGGAGCCCTGGTTCACCCTGGAGAAAGGGAAGGGAGATTTCTCTTCCTTTTCAGATCCTAGAGTAGGAGGCACAGGCTATATCCCCTGAATATGCTCAAAATGGGAACTCCTCTAAAATGATGTGTGGGAAGGTGAAGTTTGGATTCTGGACAACTTTTTTAAAAAGTGCAAATATCTATTCCTACTCCTGTCACATCACCCTTATTCTTCTTCCTCTCCAATAAATTCCCTGGAATTAGCTTTTTGAAATGCATGTAAGACTGTTGGCCTTTTTAGTTCTTTTTGTATTGTGCTCTATAGGTTGGCTTAGAAAACTCTTTCATATTTGACCTAATAAATTGCCCCATCTGATTTCCCACTCTATGAGGTCCTAAAGAACATATACCTAAGCTGAAATTATGTTTACTCTTCCTCAAATGTGCCACTCCCTTCACAAGCTGTGCATTGATCATGTTCTTGCCTCCATTATCTGAAATGAAATACTCAGCTCAGAGATCTCCCACCTTTATCAATGCAGTCTTTAACATTCAAAAGTAGGAAACAGTATTACCTCTTCCTTTAGGGTCTTAAGAAACATGATCATGTGGCTGTAATAACCCTTAGACCAGTAAATAGAAAAAAATATACATCAACATGTAGAATCTCACCACCATATTTTCCCAACTTTAAGTTGGGCACTATATCTAGATTCTCTTTTGCCCCTAATTAGCATAGGAGACATCATGAAGAAAATAAGGCATTATAGGAAGCTTTGGAACAAATGAGCAACATGACAGATTTTAAAATTCTGGCAAAAAGAAAATAAATGAATTGAGAAATATTAGAGACAGAAAAGTAATTTAGGAAGCTTATAAGTAGTCCAAGTAATAGATAATAGAGTGGAAACAATGGGATGGAAAAGAAGGGATGGTTTACAAAGAGATTTATTTGAGAGAATTGAAAGGACTAGTGGCTCCTTTTAAGTACCATTCCCCACCGACCTCTATCCAATAAATTTTTCATGCCACGGAAAGGCAGAATGTGGTCAAAATTCCAGTGTCCGTTTTGAACAACTCTCAAATAAACCTAAGCCCTATAAGGAACAGGTTTCAAGAGCTTTGAATGATCCACATCATGGGGCACTAGAGATATGAATTGTTGAATCTTATTTCAAAATAATTATAATTTGTGAAAGGGGGGTCTTTGAGCATGAAGATTCATCCTGGAGATAATTGCAGTGAATGAGAGTTATACATTGGAAGATAAGATCCTATCATCAGTGTGGTGATTGACAGTAAATTATAGTGGTGTTGATGACATATCTATAATTACATTACAAATATTTATCTTCAGGAAATCCTCCCTGAATTGCTTCCCGTATAGCATGACTTCTCTTCCTCTCCTTTCCTTTGCAAGATCTATTCCGATTGACATCACATTTCTGTTCTAAGAAAAACTAATTTGATTAAAATTTGGATAATAAACAACCACCTGATCTGAAGGCAGATCTGGTGTTATAAAGCCCCACTCCAAGAAAAAATAGCAATTGCAGCTAGAGATGTCATTTTGCTGAAATCCACACACTGAAAATGAATTGCTCAAAATATTCTCTAGCTGAAGTATTTACCATACCAAATATCTATTGAGCATCTTCACAATTTAACATGCTTTTGAGTTCCTGGTGCCATGTACTGGGCACCAGGAAGATTCATTAGAATATAATGATATATTGACATTAACCTTCAAGCTCCCTGGGTTCTACCACCGATAATATCTTACGTCTATCCCTGTTTTTAATCCCATTGCATTTCTCTATCCAGGTCCTTAACTTGGTACAACTGGGATATTATAACAGCCCCTTCTTTGGTCTTTATGTCTCCAGTTGACACATTTTGCTGCCATAATTAGATACAATCAGGGGCATTTCAGCACAATTATCTCTGCTTAAAAGGTAAAAGGGCTTTTCATTTTTTACTACATGAAATCCAAACTCCCCATCATGACCTCTATCTTTATGTGATGAAAATGCACTGTGTGCCAATTCTAAGAGGGTGTCTACCATACAAGGTAACAATTTTCAATCCCATTACACAGGAAAAATGCTTAGGAGTTTACAATCACTGCCTTATGATCTGGCTATTAGAGTTATGCTACTTTTACAGGTGAGAAAACTGAGGTACAAAAAGTTGTCATCCTAAATCTAACTGTTCATAAACCAGCACAGTCGCTATTCAAATGCAAGTCTGCCTGTTCCTAAATCCAGTTGACTTTCACTTGAGAAGCCAGTGCAGGAAAAATCCTTGATCATATAACACCCAAAAGTTTTTTTTTCTTTGTTTGTTTGTTTTTAATTAGAATTTAGGATACAGGCTTCTTGTTTATTTGTTTAAAAGAGACCTAATCAAACATAAAACTCAACCAAATATCTAGCACTCTGTGGCATTTATGGCTTTGATTATACCCAAAGAAAGTGGCAGAAAGGAAGTTGATAACAACAAATAGTAGGGGTTGTGTTTATAGTTCCATGCATTATGTTGCTTGGTTATTGTCTATTTCTTCAGAGAAATCAGTGCTATTGGAGACATGACAGCAGTGACCTGGCAGGTGTGTGCACTGTGAGTGGCAAGCTCTTTCTGTAGATGTGCTTTTAAAAACTGCAATTTCCTCACCACAAAAAAATGGTCATACAATTCTCTGAACTGCCAGGGTACCTGGACTGACACTGACCCTGCCACTCATTTGGAAAAATTAGGAAGTTGTTGGGGACAGTCATCAATAGAGGTTTTGTGATTCTTTGCTAGAATAAGTCCCTTTAAATTAGAAACTAATATCCCTTCAGCAAAGGTCTTTAGAGCTATCTGCAGGTAGAAGATGGGCCACAAAAGGAGTGTGACTTTGTCATTAATTTTTTTAAAGGTTTATTTATTTACTTTACTTTTCTCTCTCATCTGTCTGCTTATTGTTTGCTCCCCTTCTCCAGGAGGCACTGGGAATTGAACCTAGGACCTCCCATGTGATAGGCAAGTGCCCAAAGGCCTGGGCCACATCCGCTCCTTGTGGATTGCGGTATCTGCTCACTTGTGGCATCTGCTTGTTGTGGCAGGAGCGTCTGCTGGTCTTCTTTTAGGAGGCACCAGGAACCAAACCCAGAACTTCCCATGTGGCAGGCGGGTTCCTAACTGGTTGAGCCACATCCATGTCCCAGTTGTCATTAATTTTTTATTTGCTTTAGTGTCATCTTTAAGTTCTCTTTGCAATTTTCAAAATTTTCCTTTGTGTAGTAGAGAACATTCCTCCTAAACGGTCCAACTATAAAAGTGGTTATATATTTCAGATGTAACAACCCCAGAATTCTTTGTGAAGATTTTTCTGGGAGTATGTGAGGGAAGAAAAATCTGTGCTTTATAAGTACTAATCTGAAAATGCAGTTTTTAAAGCATGGTAATAGAAATCCAACTTAAAATGATTTTCCCCTGGATTGTTCCCTTAAGGTATGACTATCCCCATAAAAGGATCAGAATCAGAAAAAGCAACACAACCACATCTAGATGGCCTGCCAACGTTACTTACTCTTTTGAGTTGCCTCTTCTACATTCCTTCTGGCAATTCCCAACTTCCAGACTTTATCTCACGTCCCACAACTGTTATAATAACTTCTAAACTGGACTGTTGCTTTTGTTTTTACCACATAGCAATGATTTCTGCAATCTCCACTGAAGTGGTACTTTTAAAAACACAAATTGATCATGCCAATACTCTGTTGAAAGTCTATCGGAATTTCTCTGATGGCTACAGGCTACATTTCACATTCTTAAGAAGGGCAATCAAAGTGCTTCATCACCTGGCACTGGGCCATTTCTCTAGTTTTGTCTTTTAACAACCTCTCTCTGTCTACAGCCTATGAGTATATTCTGACCTTTGCCAGAACACAGCATTATCTTTCACACATGTTCGTTTTTCTTCATGGTACCTCCTTCTTTTGTAACAATGTAAAGAAATCTAAATCCAGCCAGTTTAAGAAAAGAAAGGTTTTCATCAGAGAGATTCTGGAGTTTCTTACTGAACTGAAGGTCTACAGCTAAACCATGGGAAGGGCAAATGCACTACTGGGTTCAGAGACAAGCGTCCTGCCAGGTTTCTCCCTGGCACAGGTCTTTGCCTCCTACTGTCGGCTGGCATCAGCCTCTCTCACTGCACACTGACTTTTCCCTTGTGCTGTGTTGAAAAACAGAGCTGCTAATGCATGAATAACCTCGCAGTCTTTAGCTTCTGTCATGCGAAATGGTGGCTCTTTTCTACAGTTCTATACTAAAAAAAAAATCACGGAAAGAGCTCGAATTGAACCATTTTGTCAGTTGTCAATTAACTCCTGGATTAATTAACTGCAGAGTGGGGAAGGCAACATCTTATAAAAATCGGGGAGATTCAGCTGGAAATTTTTCGTTGAACTAGAGAGCAACAGTTCTCCAAAGACAGAACAGAGTTAGAGGGGTTTAAACCCCTAGAAGATAAATCCCAGGTAGCAGTCCAGATCAGGTGGCACCCCATGCAAAATGCTCATTTCATTATCACAACTCTTCAGGCCAATTTACATATTTCCTATTCTGAACCCTAATAATTTCCTGTTTCATTGGTTACTGACTTGCTTGTTAACTTTTCTGTTTTCTAACAACAGAATATATTTCTGGAATGGAGAGAGGAAAAGAAACCGTGTTGCCTTTTTTTCCCAATTATTAAGTGAGGTGTAATATATATTCAGCACGCATGTGGGGAGTGATGACAACAGATTGATAGTAGTGTATTTGGGAAAGTTTATTTCTTGGCTTTTTTATTGGTTTTAAATATGCATAATTTAGCTACTCTATTTATTCTTCCCTGCCTTGTTCCACATAGAACAATAACTTAAGCATTCCATGCTATTAAAAATATTTTGTGAATATTTTAATGGCCACATAGTATTCAATCATATAATATATTTTAAATCTCCATGTTGCTGAAAATTTATTTAGTTAATCATATTAAAAAATTCAGTGATGAACATTTTTGGTTAAAATATTTAGTCTTTTTTTCCTTAGTATATATTTATAGAATTAAAATTACTGCGTGAAATAATGCACATTTTAATGCATTTAATTCATGTTGACAATTATTTTCTAATGTAAAGTCTTGAGTGTAGTGTATAAAGTTAGTTGTTTTGCTATAGACTTGCTGGAATTGTGTATAATATTTTGATAGTGGAAAATCAAAGCACTGTTCTTAAGAGTGGAAAAATGAGTACTATTTTATTTTATTTTATATTCTTTTATTTTATTTTATATTTTTTTCAGGAGGTACTGGAGATTGAATCCAGGGCCTCATACATGGGAATCAGGTGCTCAACCATGAGCTACATCCACCACCAATTATTTTAATTTGCATTTATTTATTTTATATGACTACATATTTTCCATACATGTATGAAGCAGTCTTATTTCTTCTCTTCTGAATTTCACATCAATTACCATTTCCAATGGAATTTCAGTAGATTAAGAGTTTATATTAATACATGTCATTAATAAAAATATTAAGAATATTTATTATATTGGGAATTATAGCTTTATGAAATTACTAAGGCCTTTAGTGGCCATATGGCTAAAATTTGTTTCTGTTGTTGTTTTAGTATAAATCTTTTATGGAGTCCAAAAATTTGAAAACTCTCTTCTGTGGAAAAGTATTCCAATTTAAAGGCAAAAGTGCCTAATTTATCCTTCCTGGAATCATAACTATTATACCCAGGAATCATTTTGTATATTTGGAGAATTAGACAGTTTAATGCTATATTTGAGTATGACCCACAGATTTCTATTTTAAGAATAGGAAAGATGAGAAAAGCTAAAATAGGAGCCTAATGAAGGAAAGAACACAGGCGTGGGAAAAGGAAGACCTGGAATCTTTTCTTCACCCCATCCTTGAGCAGTTCCTTCTTTCCTGGAGGCCCATATTTCTTCATGGTTAAAACAAATTAGTCAGGATGATGGCTGCTATGTTCCTTCCAGCTCAAACAGTTTATTATTTTCTGGTGACAGCTCTGCTGGGCAAATTGTGTGCAGCAGAAAAAGGCTTAGGGAGATGTAGGACAAATATTGCAATAGCCTGAAGTGGTCACCACCCTGGAGTCTATATCAAAGTGATTTTTTTGCTTAAGAAATGTTTGATTGCCCCACATTGTTAGCGAATTCAAGAAACCTTGTTATCTCCGTTTCAGAAGAAAAAGTAGATCAGCCTGAAAGGACATTCACAACCTTTATGACCATCCAATGTGCGGGTGTCAATTATTGGCCTATGGGAAACTTACTTAGAAATTCACAGATGAAAGAGGGATGAGAATACAGATGGAACTTAGAAGAGAAACCCGATCTAGATGGAATTTTAGAGTTTGTCTTCAAACTCTTGCTGTCATTGCACTGAGGAAAATTAACTTAACTCTGAAAGTGAGAATGAATTTCTCAACATCTTACATCTTAAAAAGTTGCAGCAGGATTTGAAGACCTTCACGCTGATATGACTTAAAGTCCACAATCTGAATTGCAGCACTCTACCTGAGTTAACATCTCTGAGCTTGGACTCCTCATCCAGAAAACAGTACATCTTGCTTCAGAGGATCATTAGGAAAAAATGCAATGCCAGACACAGGATGCAAAAAAAAAAAAGGAAAAACCTCCATAAATATAATTGTTACTGTGGACTTTTAATCCTATTTTCTAAAAGTGATCACTTTCATCTTTCCTTATTGGGTTAGTGGCTCAATGAGGGTAAGGAATTTTATTTCCCTGGCCTTAACACTCAACTCAGTACCTGAAACTTAGTCAACATTAATTAAATTCTAAAACAATGAACAATTCAACAAACTACCTTCAGAGTCAGAATTTCAACCACAGTCAGAGTGATTCCAATGTACCCATCCTTTCTATTATCTGCATCTCCGGAATGGACAGAATAGGAAGTCAGGGAGAAGGGGAATAACTTAATAGGGAGTCAGGACAGGAGAAAATGGAAAGCCAGTATGTTAACTACAAGAAAGAAGAGGTCACAGGTGTAATGGAAACAGTTTTTTCCCATTGTGAAGCTCAATTAGATACGATGCCATGTATTTCCACCCTTCTTTGACCCTCCAGATTATTTATGATACCATTTGTTTTCTTTTCATCAATTTCTGTGCAGATGAGCTCAAACTGCAGAGACACTGCAAGGTTAATAAGCAGGAAGAGTTTGATACTTTTCCAGGTTTTATTCTTCATCCCCAAAACTCACACTTTGAGAAAAAGGTGAAACATTGACAGTTATTAAAATGTAGAGGAGGCTGCCAAAGTATGACATGAGAGATCAGGTGCCCCATTGGGCCTGGCCTGGGACTTAAGGGTGGGGGAACCAATACGCTTCAGAACAACTGGAAGTCAAACTTTTTCTGTGACCCAGTCTTACTCCAGCTGTCTTTGTTCAAAAGATCCTTTTTCCCTTTCACCTGTCTTGTCTACTTATTTTTTAAGTCAGTGTCTGTTATCTTATAGGAAAGAATTTTGTTGCTGGAACAGGGTCAAATAGAACTATTGGTATTCCAAGACTTTTTATTTATTTTTTCTGTTCAAAGAATAGGTGTAAACAGGAAAAATGATCATGGAGGGATGATGGGGTAGCTGACTAGGACCCTGGAAGGGTGATGTAATGGTTAAGTTCATGTGTCAACCTGGACAAGTGATGATGCCCAGTTGTTTCATGAAGGCAGCAGTGGCCTGATTGTTACTGTGAGGACATTTAATGGACTTAAATCATGAGCAAGTTGGTTGCATCTATGGCTGATTATATTTACAATCAACTGAAGAGATTGTCTTCAACAATGAGAGACATCTCATCCAACAAGGTGAAGGTTTTAAAAGGAGAAGTGACTTCAGCAGTTGGAAGAGAGAATTTCCATCTCTACTTCACCAGCCAGATTCTCCTGGGAGAATTCACTGAAGACCTTCATAGGTTTTCCTGGCTTGCAGCCTGCTCTTTGGAATTTGGATTTGTGCATCCCTGTGGTTATGTGAAATAATTTTTATAAAGATCTCATAATATTTACAGATATGTCCTGTCAGTTCTGTTTTCCTAGAGAACCCTGACTAATATAGGCAACCAATATTTGTTGAGTCACATTGCAATTGTTACTTCCACGAATTGTTATATCAACCCCATAAAGTAGATTTCATGATCTCCACTTTGAAAATTAGGAATATGAGATTCAAAAATGTTAAGTAAAAGCTTTCTGCCATAAAAAGGTATATGGTAGAATAGTTTGGACCTTGCCTGTGTGACCCTTTGTGTGATGTCTTCCTGCCAATGGAGAATTAGAAGGGCTTGTATGTTAAAGCAAAAACTACCATTTAGTACTTCGTAAGTGTATGTAACTATAGTTTGTGTGTTCTCTAAAAAATATAAGTGTACAAACCATAAACTCTTTGAGGTTATAGAAGTTATCATGGTAACTTCTATGTCTAGCACATCTGATATATAAGAGACACACCATATAGTGTTGTTGGATAAATTTTTGAAGGTTCTAAACCAGCTTTAGTGCCTAGTTTTCAAATGGACAGTAATAGACTGACTTAAGTACAAGGTTAATAAGGATTCATTTTTTTTAAAAGAAGAAAACAGTATGTTACAAGAATTCACAGGGAAAGATCCTACTGGATGAATAGGAGAAAGCTTCATGGAAGAGGGGCAAATGAACAGGTTTTGAAGGATAATCTTGCAGCAAGTGAAGATGAAGAGTTTGATGAGAAAGATCTTCAAGTCTCATGGGCTCACATTACTTGAGCATTCCTTATATGACTGGTGTTGCAGATATATAGTAAAGGTTAGCTCGATTCTAAGAAATCTATTAATCCCAGTGAGTAAACCTCATAGTGATAAAGCAAGGATTTACAGCGTGGCATAGCTTTCATGTAATTTCTGTTTAAGTTATCACCTGTATGTATTGGATGTCTGTGTCCTGACTAACTAGAATTTAAGGTCTGTCAAACCATGGTGATATTTCAGATTACCTCCCTACTGACTGGCAGTCTTCTTCGCAGCCTCCTAGCTGGTTCTCTCTCTCTGTTTTCCCTCCTGCTGCTCTGGTACTCACTAGCTGCTTTAATGGACACTGACTCCTCCCTGCCCTGCAATCACTAAATCAGGCTGTTAATAGCATCCTATTAATTGCATAAAATAAGGTTTTGAAGCAAGCCAGGTAGTTGGGTGTAGTTTTGTGGGTTTTTTTGTATTTTAATTAAATTTACATTGATTTGGAAAAGCAGATTTATTGAGACCTTAACAAACACACAACACACATAACTAGTTGTTAAGTCTCGATAAATGTTTTTTTGGGAAAGCAATTGACTTTTGATTATTGATGAATATCTGTTTTAATAAATCACTTTGAAATAAGATGTTGAATGTAGTTGGACATATTAATTAACCAGGGCTTCCTCATTCTTATATTGAACAACCTTGACCCATAATTGCTTATCCTAGCCTTTTACATTGGAAAAAGGGGAAAAAAATGCAGGGCATGTCCGTTCATCTGTTTTATCAGAATACGTAAGTAAAGACAATGTCACTCTTGCTTCTGCATAAAGGTTGAATACAACCTTCTTTTGATCTTAGCCTCTTATGAGCTGCATTACCACAAAAAGCCTTCTGTGACGTCACTTTATAAAGTATTTTATCATTCCTATCCATGTGCATTTTCTTCACATTCTTTAAGAACTTTGTAATCATGTCATTTAATTATGTGCTTACTTGTTTGACACCAGACTCTGAATTATAAATTCCATGATCGCAGCAAACATAACTGTTGTGTTCATTTTTATATGGCTAGCACCAAAAAGACAACCTTGTATCTTCCTTGCCCTTTAATCTGTTTTAAAACATACATTCCTCTATTTTCATAAATTCCCAAAGCAATGATCAGCTTATAGGTATATCTGCATTGCTAAAACATGAGTTACTCGATGTGTGGGCTTATGCCATATTCTCTTCTATAGATTCAGCCTCCAACATTAAGCCCTGTGGGCTGAACCCAAGTGAACCTCAGTAAATGTTGTTGATTAAAAGAGCAGGGTCTACATGAACTATTAGAGCCCAATCTGTAGTTACAGAGCTTTTCTAGATGTCTCCCATTTAACCAGGAGGGGGGCCTCTCTACACCCAGATACTCTTCATATATGTCTGGATCTGCCTTAGGAATACAACAGCTATACATTCTACGAGTGTGATATATATCCTTTTGTCTGATATTGATATCCTGTTTACACCTTGCTTCATTGGACATCTAAAAATAAATTGTGCCCAGTGCATCATAAATTACACCTTGGAGTCATTTGTGCAATGTCAAAGCTCTATAATAGGTGTGGCAATAGCCACAGAGGAGAAAAAAAAAGTTGGAAAGGCTGGGGTTGAATCACTATATCTGAAAATTTCTTCTAGGAGAGCCCAGGCAGACAGACAAGAAGAGGTGGTTTACTTCCATCTGAGTTAATAAAACTAACATGTCTTTGCTTCTAGGGAGTTACTATGGATTACTATTTCAGAAGAATAGAACTGCCAGACTTATCCTTAGCTGACAATCTGGGCATCTGTGATATTTCAGGCACTGTGTTTGACAACAATTTCATGGTATCCCACTACTATTCTCATAATAACACTGGGCATTAAATAGCATTATTCCTCTTACAATGAGGAACCTGAGACTCAGAGTGGAGGTACAACCTGCCTAAAGTCACACAGATAATAATGTATACTTACAATTTTTTAAACCAAAACCTCTTAACACTAAATACAGTAATTTTTGCTTTAAAATTTTCTGACATTTATGACAGTATAGACTAGACTGGCAAACAGATTTTGGAGTAGGTTTCAACTTAGTTAGAAAGATTAGCTAGATAGTAGCAAGGCTAGGTAGAGGTCAACTCAGGAAGGTCAAAGATACAGGCCAAACATTTGGAATCTACTAGGAATTAGATCAACAAATTGTACTATTAAAAAGTCAGCGAACAGAATTTAAGTGCAGCGTAATCAGCTAAGTTATGCTTTGAACCCAAGAAGCATCTGGGACCCTGAGCATTTGAATGAATTGCCCAAAGTCATACAAATAATACATGGCAGACCTGGGATTTCAGCCTGAGGTAGACATTGTAGAATTATCTCTAAAGTACTATCCATTTATATCAAGAGGAACAGACCATTTAGTTGAAATCCAGCCCCCAGTTTTAGTCCCTTGGGTTGATAACTAAGCTTGTCAGTTGATTACACTTTTTCCTGTGACATTTCTTTCCCTCATTCCCTTATCGCCATCATCTCTTGATTGACAACCCTGAAAAAGATTGTAGAAACATCTCCCACTGAATTTGCTAGTGCAATCCACTGCCTGATATATTTGTCTGTTCAAAGTGTGGCACAAATGTTTGGTTAAAGATAATGACCCAGACTGAAAATGACTGTGATAAAAACGTCATGTAATTTTCCAGGGTGACTTTGAAGTGAGGCTTACCATATAAATGTGAGGGATTGCAAGAGCCAGCTATTATTTTCTTCCTTGATGAGCACTAAATTAGTATCTTCCTCAGCCCCAACGTGGTGGGCAGTCAACATGCTGGTAATTTCTTCCCTCCTCTCTTTGTGGCTCGACTAAAGCAATACCCAAGACCCTCCCAGAGCAGTAATTCCCAGGAGCAAAGCATTTTTCACAACTCATTGCTTCAAAGAGCTGAAAGGACACAAGGTTTGAAATCAAACAGAACTGTGTTAAATATTAGCTCTTTGTGGATTTATAGGAACTATTTAAGTCCCCCTTTTCTTTCCTGTAAAATCAGAGTTTTTGTAATAATTAAAAGATACAAAAATTTTTAAATGCCTGGCATGTAAAATAGTGCTTCTGAATTGTTAGTTTGGATCAGGATCACATTTGTTAAAAATACAGATTCTTGGACATTGCTTAGTGAGATTCTGATTTCCTAAGTCTGCATTGGAGCCCAGGAATCTATATTTCTGACAGAGACTCTATGAATTCTAATGCAAGCTAAAGCAGGGCCTTGATTTGAGAAATACTGGCACTGAGGGTTTAATAATTACAACAACTAATTACCATTCATCATATGCTATGTGCTAGGCACTGTACACTATTCTACTACACACCTGGCATAAAATATGACATCATACTCAGTACATGCTAGTCTCCTCCATTCCTCTGACACACTTTTCTTTCACAGTGCTTTCTAAACATGGTGGAGACCTAGGGAAAAAAAGATGAGAAAGTACTTTAGTGTAAAGAAGCAGAGCTGGTTGGCCTGACACCAACTTAACACTGAGGATAGATCTCTCATCTTGAACAATGCCCTCCAGTTGGACCTTGTCTTTGGAAGTGACCCTGATCACATGAACTGTTGAGACAAGCTTCCCCCAAGAACTTATCATGGGCTCACCTAACTTTAGATTGTGCATGCACTGTTTTAGAAAAAAAAGTCATTTTATTCATACCATTTATAACCCATTCACTTGTAAGTGATACAAAAGAACTTCAACATATCTCTATCTGTATTGGGTTATATCTTGTGCACGTTTCTACTTTTCCTTGACTCTTCTGTGGCATTACAATATTTCAGATAGTATGTTTTCTTCTTTAAATGACTCAAGCATCTCTATCCTTTCTAAAGAGAAAATCGACTGGTGGATGTGGCTCAAATGGTTGGGTGTCTGTCTCCCATATGGAGGGACCTGGGTTTGATCCCGGGACCTCCTGGTAAAATAAAGAAAAACATGGAAGGTACATGGGCCACCAGGCCCTGCAAGAGCACATACCATCAGGCCCTACAAGCGAGTGAGCCCCCAGGCCCCACTGAGCCACGCAGCAAGATGGTGACGTAACAGGGGACTGACACAAAGGGAGAGCCAAGACGAGACACGCTGAAAAACCAGGAACTAAGGTGGTACAGGTGACAGAATGCCTCTTTCCCATATCAGAGTCTCCCAGGATCAAATCCTGGTAAAAACAGGAGAAGGATGAGAAGAGAGGGCAGGAAACAGACCCAGAGAATTGCCCAGTGAATGGACACAAAACAGCCATAATGGGGTTAAAATGGATAAAAGTAAAATAAATAAATAAATCTTTTAAAAAAAAAAAAAGAAAATTGAGGCTCAGGCAACAAATGGATTAATCTGATCTCAAAAAATTTGTGAAATCACTATGCAAAATTTAAAGGTGTAGAGAATGCTAGTTAGTATTAACATACTAGTTAAACATTATTATTATTTTCCATACCCTCTTATTGAACAAATATGTGAAGACTGAATGAAGAAAATTCACAGAACAAAACTTGTTATGAACATTTTACCTTTCTTTCTTGATATCTAATATTCAGGAGGAAATATACATGGCTGACTGAAGATAGTCACTATGTTCCCTATGAAGATCAAAACTTGTGACTAGTGACTCAGTCTAATTAGGTGATAATGGATAATGTGTGGATTGTCAGCAGCTAGAACATTCTTTGTTGTTGTTTTTCTCCTTAACCAATGTCCTTTGAAACAGCCAATTAACATGCTGTAGAGAAGAGTGTCCAGATAACTTGAGATTGAATTGAAAGGCTTTCCTTCCTCTGACAGAGCAGAAAGAGAAGTTGAGTACCTGACTTCCCTTTCAAAGTCAGTGATCCATGCAGCACTTCTGATTGGAAAGATGTGAACCTTTCCAATCCTTCGTGTATATATAAATGAAGATGCTAAAGAAATTAGTCAGACTCTGCCTGAGAAATACTGAAAGCTAGCAGCCTAGCCATCTTCCAATGTTCCCAGCTGTTTCTGGAGTATTAGGATTTCCTATTTTGTTATTGAAGATCATGTATAAAGGACGTTCTTTTCACAGAGAAACATTTAAGTGTTTTGGCATTTATGGCAGAGCCTTGGTTCAAAGCCAGAATTTAACTATTCTTCTGACCTGAATAAATGCCTTCCTCCCTCTTGGATTCAGTTTCATCATTGTACAGAACTAGAGAAACCATTTAATGCCTAAAATCCTTCTTGCTTTTGGTTTTCTGTTCTTTCTTAAGCATTTTGCCAATGTTTCTTCAAAATGCTGTGGTAGGCCTCTGATTATTGACTTACTATAATCACACACCAGAATAATTAACTGTATGTTTAAACTATATCTTGTGCATTTTTGAGTGTCGTTGATTGATGGGCTCTGAACTTGGCAATCACTGAGTACTGGAGGAGATCTTTATACGTAGTCCTTAGGTTCATGGGAGCTTAAGCTATTTAAAGCATGTAGGGCTTATCTTTCTTTACCATAAATCTCATTTTGGGGGACAAGCTTGGATCTGCATTTCAACAGAAGCACACACATCCATTACTCAGCCATCACAGGAGAGTGAGCACAGAGCTCAGCCCATCACTCTCTCCTCTCTCATAAGCAGGAGTTACACTATACCTTTTGGATTTATTTTTATCATTATTATTTTTGTAAAAGAATGTCAAAGTCTACTTTCTCTGTTAATATTGATGTGTTCAAGTTCTTGAAGCCAATTACGTTAGACAGTTAAAGTATTTAAACAATGCTTAGAAAACCTCAAGGATGTTAACGTTAGGCTCTGTGAGAATGATTGCACAATGCACGATATGAGGTATTTTGCTCATTTAACAACTTTAAGGAGAGATACGTATCACAAATTATTGCTGTAATTTTAGGAAACTGATTCAGGAACTATAACTTGGATTTGTACTGGGTGACAACTCATGACAACTCAAATAGTAATGTTTTCCTCTTCAAGGTAATTGAGAAAGGTTCTGTTTTTGTCCTTAATTGCCAAGTCCCTCTGACTTACTTAAATATATCTTGAACCTATACCATTTCCACCTCTAAGGCCGCTGTCTTCATTCAAACTACCATTATTTTTTCACCTGACTGTGGCAATAAACTTCTAATTTTTCTTTCTTTCTTTTTTTTTTTTTACTTCTAACACTTTGCCCATCCCAAATGTCTCTACAGGAGGTCAAAACATTTCTATCATGCATCCTTCCCTTGTCTAGAAACCTTCAATAGCTTCCAACTTCAGTGTGATAAAATCTTATTCTACCCTCTGGTGGACAGTTGCCGCTTTGAGCTTCCCTGATTTCTATTCCACTCTCATCCTATCACTGCCTACCCTGCTTTTACTGTCCAACTGCTCATAAATCTCAACACAGTAGGACACCTTTCATCAACAAGTCTTTGGGTGTACTTCCCTAATTGCAAGACAAAACCAAGAAGAACATTTTGTGTAATCTCATCACTTAGAAATGCACTCAAACTATGGAGGGATATTTCAGCATGAGATAACAGCTTGGATGCCTAAACAGAAGAGCTTGCTCAGGCAACAAGAAAAGACATTGAATTGTTATAGAATGCTGATGGAAGTGGTAACTGATGGGGAGTAAAGCCAGAGATATAAATAGAGGACAGATGATAAATGGTTTCAGAAGTCATATGAAGGAATAGGTGGGGTGGTGTGGCCATTATAATGTTTTATCTGAATGCCTGTTCTATACCTACAGAGCAGCTCCAAGAAAAGATATAGCATTATCAGAAATCTGCTTGGTTTCCCTGGTATCAACACAAGAGTAATTAGTTGCAACAGGCTCTCATAACTATATGCTAAATCTCCACAGTAGAGACAGATCTATAATTGGGATTACATGCTTCATCTGTTGACCCATTATTTCCTTATATTTGGTGATAAAATTGATTCTAAAGCAGCATTCGTCAAACCAATTCAACCAAACTTCCCTTGAAAAAATCTCTAAAGTAATCCTTTTCATTGGGCAATTTTCCAGGGTTTCCTCCTAAAAGTGTCCCCTGATATATGTGATCTGATAATATCTTGAGGGGAACCTTTTTTCATGCACAACCTTTATGCTCACACTAATATGTGACCCAGCCCTTTATACACAGAGGTAATGAATTCAATCCAATGGGTGGAGGAGGATTTGATGAGAAAAAATATTCTGACAGTTAAAGATAAATAATGTAGAATATAAAGAACTGTTCAGGATAATATCTGTATTAGATGTTACCAAGAAACTCCTGATTTATTATTATGTGGATGGCAGTGACAATCATTACAATAGGAATTGAAGAGAGGCCAGGGAAGGCTTTTGAAAGGGGATGGAATTGGAGCTGGGTCGGAACAAGTAGGCAAGATTTGAATGCACTGAGAGGAGTGTGCATTCTTGGTAGGTGGATCAGTGTGCTGCAATTATCATCTTAAACAGATGATAAATGTCTCTAATGTACAATGACATTTTCTCATAGACAAATTATACAGGCAGCTCTATAAATGGGACTTCTCTAGCTGTTGAGGGGTTCCACAGACTGAACAAGTGATGGACACATTAGAAGAGACAGCAGTGAAAGGTCTGTTTTCTTGCTAAACTCAAGAAAGGCATCAGCTGGAAAGCTTCAAGGGAGAGTTGTCATTAGAGTGGGGATAAGCTGTTTATGAGGCTTTCTGACATGGTCTTCTCACTTCTTCCTTTCTTTTGCTATTCAGCAGCTGTTGAGTGGCTACTGTGTGCCCAACCCAGGCACAATTCTTTAGCTGCCTCAGAATATCCCCTGCTATTCTTAATACAGGCCTTAGGTGCCTTTCTTCTCACAACACAGGTTTCACCCCACTTCCATCCTAGTGAGAATGAATAAAAGAAAGTCTTTGTAAATAGACCTTGTCTTGAATCTTGGTTTCATCTTTTTATCTGTGCAATCTGCCCTTGGGTAGACGGATTTCTTTATCGCTTCTCTGATATTCAGTTTCCTCATCTGTGAAATAGGAATAAGAAAACTTTTATCATCTATCCTACCAGTAACCTCGAGAGTTCAGGCAGTGTTCTCAAAGGTAAGTGTGCAATAAAAAAAGCCAGGGAAGCTTAAAAAAGATTTAAGCTTTTGGGTACCTGCATTAGTCTGCCGAAGGGGTGCTGATACAAAGTACCAGAAATCTGTTGGCTTTTATAAAGGGTATTTATTTGGGGTAAAAGCTTATAATTACAAGGCACTAAAGAGTCCAACTCAAGGCTGCTTTCTCACTGAAAAAAAAAACTGCTGCCATGTTTTGCAGGCAATCTCTGCCTGGTCTCTACTTCCTTCTTCCTCTTAAGGCTCTGTGGAGCCCAGCTTTTTCTGAAGTCAGCTGTAAGCTGGCATAGGACTCATCTCTTAGGCTTCCTGTATCAGCCTGGCATAGGGCTCGTTTCTTTCCAGGCTTCCTTATCTGCTCAGCTTCTAAGATGCAAACTCTTAGGTGAATGACTCAGCTCTCTCCTGGGGCCCAGGATCAAACAGGACAAAGCTCTCTACACTTCTGTGTGTCTTCTTGAGTGAGTGTCCCTTAATATCAGCCCACCAAGGGGGCAGGGACTCAACTCCGACTCACGCCCTACTGACATGGTCTAATCAAAGCCCAAATTGATTTTATTAAGTAAACTTAAAACCTTTGAATTTTATACAATCAAAGGGTTTCACAACCAGATGATCAAACCAGTTTACAAACATAATCTTTCTCATTTTCTGGGATTCACAAAAATAATCTCAAACTGCCACAGTAACCATGCCCAAAGATTCTGATTTAATTGTTTGAAATGGGTAGTGAACATCAGTTTCTCTCGAGGAGGAGAGAAAGTCTTCTTTCTGACAGCTGAAATCATGAGTTCTCCTTTTAAGGCCTTCAACTGATTGGAAGAGGGGACTTATCTCATTGCTGAAGGTAATCTCTTTGTTGTTTGTAGATTTAATCAGCCATAGATGCAATCAATGATTAATGATTTCATATCCACATAGTAACAATCAGGCTAGTACTTGCTTGACCAAACAACTGGGCACCATAACCTAGCCACGTTGACACATGAAATTTATCATCATACAACCCAATTAAAAATGGTCAAAAATTTTGAACAGAGATTTCACCAAAAAAAGTATAAGGATAGAAAATGAGTATATGAAGTGATACAAAAATAATTAGTCATCAGAGAAATGTAAATTGAAACTCCTAATAACTACCTGAAACATTAAAATGATGGACCGTACATCTATTGACGAGAATATGGAACAACTGACACTCTCATACACTACTGGTAGGAATGTAAATTGGGAAAATCACTTTCAAGAACATTGTGGTAGGCTGTAAAACAGTTAAACGTTTGTCTTCTTCATGATCCTACTATTTAACTCCTAGGTATTGAATCCTAGAGAATAAAAAGTGTTTGTTCATGTACAGACTTTGTATACAAATAAACACAGTAGATTTACTTGTAATAGCCCAAAACTCTAAAGCAACAAAATGATCCATCAACAGATGAATGAGTATACAAATTGTGGTATATCCATACAAAGAAATAAAAGTAAATGAACTACTGATACAATTAGCAATATGAATGAATCTCATGTTTCATAAAGAGGGAAAGAAGCCAGACAAAATGGAATCCTTACTGTACAATTTACATAAAGCATTAGAAAATTCAAGTTAATATAATGTAACTGCATATAAAAGGTTGGTACAAGTATGGTAAAGAGAGGAGGAAGGGAAAGATTAAAATGGGGCATAAGGAAGTTTGGGGGAATGATAGATATATTAATTACCAATTATTGTGATGGTTTGACGGATGCATTCATATGCTAAGTCTGATCAAATTATACACTTTAGGGAAGTGGATGTGGCTCAAGCAATTGGGATCCTGTCTACTATACAGGAGGTTCAGGTTTCGATTCCTGTGGCCTCCTGGTGAAGGCAAGCTGTCCTGTGTGCTGAGCTGGCCGGAGCAGAGAGCTGGCCTGAGCGGAGTGCTAGCCTGCTCAGAAGTGCTGGCCTGAGCAGAAAGCTGGTGCAGTAAGATGATGCAACAAAAAGAGACATAGAAGAGAGGCAATGAGAGATGCAGCAGACCAGGGAGGGAGCTGAGGTAGTGCAAGAGAACTGAGAGCCTCACTTCCACTCAGGAAGGTCCCAGGATCGGTTCCTGGTGCTGCCTAAAGAGAAGTCAAGCAGACACAGAAGAACATACAGTGAATGGACACAGAGAGCAGACAGGGAGAGCAAAAAAACAAAGCAAAACAAAGCAAAACAAAGGGGGAGGGGGAGAAGTAAATAAATAAATAAATCTTGTAAAAAACCTACATACTTTATATACAAGCGACTTTTATGTTAGTTATATATACCTCAATAAGCCTGTATATAAAAAGAGAAAAAAAAAACCCAACAAGCAAAAAAGCTGCTTGTTGATGGATGGTAGGGGTAGAAAGATAAATGGAAGACTCCCCCAAGAAAGCTGCCTATCTGTTCCAAATCCAGTGCTTTTGGGGCCATCTTTTGAGCTGATATTACTTTCTGAACAAAGATACTCTGTATGAAGTGATCTATATTTGATTTAAACAATGCATTAGTTATCTATAATTGCCTAGAAAATTGTCTCAAACGTTAGGTGCTGTAAATAATAATATTTATTATCTCAGCTCAAAGACTGGGGCTAGAATCATGCACATTGGTGCCATGTAGAATGTCTGGCTACATGAAAGCTATAATATCTACTTCTAGAGATCATAGAAAGATATTTCTAAGAGACAGAAGGAAGCACCCAGGGAAAGCCAGTTGTTCTGGTTTCAGCCATTTGGATTTTTTTGGACAACAGCATACATGATAGTAAATCTTTTTTTT
>PVKH010000790.1:0-34326 GCA_004027955.1 Chaetophractus vellerosus | reverse complement strand
AAAGGTAGTGATGTTCAAATGATGGATTTCACCAGATGGGAAAAAACAAGGATATTCAAGGACAACCAACACAAAGAGAGGCGTAGGGATGTGAAATGCAGCAGACTCGTGTCTCTGGATTGGAGGCATAGAAAGGAACTGTAGCAGACAGGCTTGGAGAGCTGGGGCGTGTGAAGAGCCCTCAAATGCCTTGTCAAAGTCCTTGATATGATCCGATAGACAATGACACTCGGCTAGGGGTGGGCAATGCCTGGGGCCCCGTAGGGATAGAGACTGGGAGCTAAGAGGTAGATTAGGAGAATTTTGCAATAGGCAAGGGAGAAGAGGGGAGGCACATGGCTCTAGAATGGGAGCGTAAGATTCAGGTGAGAGGCTTTGGTTAGGTGTGGACATTGAGGGGGAAGAAAGAGTCAAGGATGACTTGGAAGATTCTGATTCTGGGGACTGGATGGAGAGAGTGTGACACCAGAAAGAGACAGCAAGTGCAGGCAAGGGAACCAGTTTTTGAAGGGCTATAAAGAGGCCCCTATCGTATGTGGGGGGTGGGGAAGGAACTAGCCCACTGAACAGTGGGTGTCTTTGCAATTTAACAGCTCACACCCCTCTCAGCCTCAGCACCCAATCTGCAAAATGAGAGGGTTATAGGGACCGTCCCAGAAAGACGGTGTGAAGACTGAAGGGACAACATCTGTGAAAACACTTTCTAAAGAATTTTTTTTTAAGATTTATTTATTTCCCCCTCCCAGCCTCGTTGTTTTGTACTCACTGTCTGCTCTCTGTGTGTTCTTCTCTGTTTGTCTTCTCTTTTAGGTGGCACCGGGAACCGATCCTGGGACCTTCCAGAGTGGAGAGAGGCGCTCAGTCTCTTGCGCCACCTCAGCTCCCTGGTCTGCTATGCCTCTTATTGTTTCCTCTCTGTATGTCTTTTTGTTGCTTCATCTTGCTGTGCCAGCTCTCCGCACGGGCCAGCTCTCTCCGTGGGCCAGCACTCCTGCGCATGCCAGCACTTCTGAGTGGGCCAGCTGGTTGCGCCGGCCAGCTTGCCCTCACCAGGAGGCCCCAGGAATTCACCCCTGGACCTCCTATATGGTAGACGGGAGCCCAATCACGGAGCCACATCTGCTTCCCTAAAGAAGTTTTTAAAACGTGGGCTGATTGTATAAATGAACTCCATTTGGGAAAGGATCCACTTCTGGACATCCATGTGGTAGGAGAGACACATGCCTAGGCCAGGACAGACGTCATCAACAACCAGGCAGAGGCACAGCAGCAGTCTGAAATCTCAAGGGGCACTGACTCCTTAGATAGACTCAGAGAATGACAGGAAATGAAGAAAAGCAGGACAATATGGGAAGAAAAGCAGATTCTGAAGGAAAGAGCTTCAAGAAAGGAGCGGGAGGGTCCTTGGGTTTGAACCTAGTCCTATTGACAGAGGCAGGTGCTATCGACCCAAATAGAAGTAGGTGATTTTGATTGCATGCCATTGTGTAATAAAGCACTGAAAGTCCTGTATTCCTTCCAAAAGACAGGCCCTGGGGTTCATGTTTTAAGGCAGTTCAGTGTCACTTGTAAGTTTGCACTTTAGGGAGAAACCCGAGTGGCACTTGCAAGCCTTATGTTCGGCAAGCGCACGCCACAGATCCTGTTTTGAATGTCACCTTTGAGTGCCGTCAGGCTCTGTGCAGTTCACCTGAGGAAGGGAGTCCTGTCACAGTAAAGGCCGCATAGCCACATGCCAGTCGAATTCAGTGAGCCGGCTTTTTATTTTGTACATTAGTTCAAACTGCACAGAGAGCAGAATCAGGGGATGAAAATTGGATTCTACAAATTAGCTGAACTACTGTGAAAGATGAGTTCTGGGTTGTTTATATAAAGTTAAGTAAGAGAAGCATGAGAGCTAAATCTTACTGTTTCTATTTTTAACTGCTTAATAATCGGGGGAATTTTGCCCTTAACTGAGTACTATTTGTAAATAATCCTCTCTAATTGGAGGCTTAAAATATGTGGGCAAAACCAAAAATGACGCCTTACGCAAAGTTTGGTAACAGCTCAGGTATTCGAGCAGAAGCCACCTGAAGAATCATCATTGGGTTGGAGCTTAGTAAACCTACAATTACTCATCTCCCCAGCAAGATGTTCCCTGAGCAAAGCCAAGGGTAAACAAAGCACATGAAGCTCACTGATGACTCAAGGTTAACAAAAACCTCTGTTTCAAATAGTGTGTACTGTAGATGGGGAAACAAGTCCCTCCTTGGAGGTGAATAACAGTTTGCCCGTCAGATCTTCTCCAAGTCTAAGTTACCCTTCCTCTGTCAAATGTTTGAACACTGCACATAAAACAAATTAAGCTTTATAAACTTAGTGGAAGACTGATTTTGCAGGTGCATTAGAACAAACTGCAGTTCCAAATATCAGAATGCCATTAAACATAATGTACTCCATATAGAACGGCAGTTAATTTAATATTAAATCAATAAAACATTTAGCAGCGCCGTTAAGGTTTTGCTTGTTGACAGCAGGTAAGGTGGCCCAGCTATGCCTTCTGTTTGTGGGCCAATTTTACACAGCTGTTTCTTCTGGACTTCATGCCTCGTTTGAAGCCTTCACAACTATGACAAATAGCCTCTCTAAGCCTTGGCGATGGTGGAGGAGTTTGGGAATATTTAGGAGCATTTATTAGCTAGACTGTGGAACAAGATGGTGCTCAGTGGCAGCTTTCGACTCTGTGGAAGCCTTGTAATCGTAGGAAACGCCACCTGCTCTTGCGTGTATATCTTCTGCAGGACACAGTATAAAGTTATCGCCCTGAGGGCAATGCTAAGTTCAAACCACTTAGAAATTCCCAATGTTGATCCACAAAGTTAGAATACATTCTTTATTTTTATTCTCAGTAGTCTGGCGACATTTCTAGTCTATTGACTGCCATTGTAGGTGCATGGGACATAAGCTGCAGCTACCTATATGGGGAGCTCCCAGGAATTCAGGATTTATAGGAAAGAGTAAACAGCAAGGTTAGAAAGCAAAAACTGAGTGCTCACTGGGATTTCAGGAATTCAGAACATACTTTGGCTAAAGCAGTCAGGGAGCTCTACCCAGAAGGTGGAAAAGATGGGTTAACAGAGGAAGGCTAAGGCACAGGTAACTGGCAGCAGTACAGGTGGGGTGAGGTGGCTCAGTGAACATAAGGACGGCATGTTTTAAGGATAAGTAGACTAGCATGGCTAATGTGGATAGTTCATGAAGAGTCCACGTAGGTGGGTAGAAGGAGGCAAGTTTGGATCAACTGAGTGAGTTATGATTGCAGACGCTCTTGAATGCCAGGATAGTTTTAGACTTTTGCGGTAGGAAACGGGGAGATGAAGGCTTTGGGAGCATGAGGGTGACATAAGTAGGAAGGGGTTAGGGAAATTCTGTTACAGTAGCTTCTTGGATTAATTGACATGGAAAGAATTGACAAATGTAGACCATGCTCAGAAGATTAAGTCATGGCAAGACCAAGGCTCTGTCATGGGAGCCTTGCACTGGTTTGGAACTGGAAGTGATAAGAAGAAATGGAATGTTTAGAGAATGTCTTAAAGGAAATATTTATAGGATTCGAGAAGTCTGCGGATTGAGAGAGTGACGTGGGGCAGGTCCAGGTGGATTCAGGCAGCTTGAAGAACAAAACAAGAAAACCCAAAGAAGACGCTGACTTAGGTGAGAAAAAGATGAGATTGGTGTTAGACGTGTTGAGACGATCGTTGTGGCGGTTCCCAGCAAGGCTTTGGGAAAGCAGGGCTGAAACCTAAAAGAAAAGTAGATTTGGGTGTCGTCACACACAGTGGAGATGTTTGCTGAAGCTATGAAAATGGCTGAGATTCCTGAGAAAGACTAAAGTTAGCAGGGTGTGACATACTAAAGGAACTCCTTTTTGGTTCATGGATATTTAGTGGTAGAAGGAGAATTGAAGCCAGGAGTGAAAACAGCCTACAGTCCAGGAGCTAGTAAATCAAACCTTTTGTTTCAAAGTATCTAGTCAGTAGCCCTCGCCAAATTGAGAACTGGGAAAAGAGTCACCAGACTTCCCGAGTCATGAGACAATCGCTAGAGTGGTGAGGAAAGAAACCAGCTTCCAGAGATTAAGGGAAGAGTGACCGTTGGGGACACAGAAGCCACGGCATAAACTCCACTGTTGAGGCAAAGAGAAAGAAAAAAGACAGGCATTTTGATGGAGGAGCAGATCCATGACCTGTGTTTTTGAGATGAGAGACAAAATTTTTAGAAAAGGATTGAAAGGATTTAGAAAAGAGACAAAATATTAAAGACACTTAGAGTGTGTATCGTCTTAGAAGGTGATCTAATGTTAAAACAGAACACTGCTTCTATCAAGACAGAAAGTATTTACAGGCGATGCCTAAAACTAGAGGGAGAAACAGATATTTCAAAATTAGCAGGCATATTTGGCAGAGGGAACCAAGTAGCCATATGAACTAAATACGCAGATATTTAGAAAGCATGATTACGTATTGACACTAAAAGAGGGGGGAAATTTAATCTCTGGTGAGGTTTTATACAATCATTCTGGCCGATTTATTTACTGAACAAGATCCCAGCTGATTCACCCACACATCAAAGTGTTAAAGGGCATGCATTGTTGGAGTATGCGGGAAATGGCCGGCCGCGGGGCTCGGATTGTGCACGTGTGTAAGGGGGGGGGGCTGCTCAGGGATGCTACGAGGAGTTTAGTCAAACCAGCTGAGGCAGGAGGCCATGGCTCTTTGGCCTTGTAGACAAAGCCAACAGTTGCCTGGATGCCTTCCTGGCAACCAGCCTGCAAAGCCTGGACTTGAGGGAGTGCGTAGTTTAACAGAAACTGGATTATGAGAAGATAAAAGTCCCATAAAACAACATTTGCATACAGACAATGAAACTGCAAAGCAGGCGCAGTAGGTCCAGCTTGGCTGGCTTCAAGTGCCAGTTGCAAACAATGATGCTCTCATTATCAAACCCGGACTGAACCTCGGCAAACTGGTCAGCTTTCGCGGCTATCACAGGTACCTGAAAGGAATAGGATCGCATTGTTTTAGAGTATCTTCACAATCCTACCTTCTCTTTCATCTGCTACTGGAAAGCCCCTTCCACACTAATCAAAGGCTGGACCGCTTTGGCGACTCTGGAGTTGCTAACTGGTGCCGGCCATGTCAGTCCCCACCAGCTGCGCGTGGCTGTTGAAATTTAAATTAATAAAGAGTGAACAGCGCCAAGAATTCCTCACACACTAGCCTGCCGTCTGGAGCAGCACAGGGGGGGTGTTTCCATCCTTGCAGAAAGTTCTGCTGGACAGGACTTGAGCTTCTGACTCAAGATTCACAGTCCAGCCTGTGTGAGCGCCGGGCCTGCCCAGGACAGGCTGATGGTGCCACATCTGCGAAGGGGGCAGCCTGGGCACTAAACGCGAGCAGCCCCCACCTGCTCCGAGCACACAAATGTCTTCTTGCTTCTACCGTAACAACCTGATTGTGGAGACCTTCCAGTGGGATCAGGAGAGGACAGGCTTTTATTCATTTTCTTCTCTTTTTCCATCATGACAGGTGGAGGGAGGTGAATTTGGCTAACATACCAGCACTCTGTTCCTAAGTTTACGTGTACGGTTTTATTTTGTTTTGTTTCTGCCAAGGCCTATCATCGGTGGGGAGAGTGAGCTTAGTTTTGTTGTATGTATTGATTTGATTTTTTATTAAAAATTTCTATGTTTATTTACGTGCTTACACTTTTTTTTGATTGAGACCAACAGGACGAACAAATTATAAACAGCGGCTCTGGTGAGCAGCCAGCGGAGCTTGGTGTCTGGCTGAGGTTAACTTTTCAGGTTTGGTTTGGGGCCCTTTGCAAACTTGCAGTTATTTTTAACCTGCCTTTCGTGAAAGCAGGCTACAAAGAGAACCAGCTTCAGCCAGCCCTGCATAAACCTCGTTTGGGGCTTTGCTAGGTATCTTTTACTCCAACTGGGTAAAACGTGACCCAAAAAAGAAAATAGACTATTGAACTGAAGCTTAAAACGTTGTCACCTCTTTAAGCTGAGGAGGCCATGCCTAACATAACAAAACTTGAATTTACAGCAAACTTCGGGAAACATTCCCGGTAAAGATGGAGGCACAAACCTCAGGGCCCAAATCTGTAACTCCGATGTACTTTCATAATGAGAACTCCCTTGGTATCTACAGAAATAAAGTTTTGCAGCTGTAATAAGACTACAGTTACCTTATGCAGGTATATCCTAGGATGATCTATCAGCTGGAGTTAGGTAAGTGTGTGTGTACAAAAATATACACGTGTATCTATAACAAATACACACACACAAGAATATGTGCAAAGAGAGAAGTCTAAGTTTAGGAAAAAGAAGCTGCCTCGGGAGAGCTGTTCGTGCTGTCATCTAAGTCAGAGTTTACAGCCGCATTTCCTGTTTTTCCTTTGGTTTGCTCTCCCGGGGCAAGGCTAGCTCCGTGCCCCCTCTCTCTTCTGTTCCTCAGAATAGCTTTTCCTCACCTTGCCCTGGGAGGATTAATGTTCTAAGCCTTTCTAATGCGGCTTCCAAACATCTTCCCTACGAATCTCTGTGAAAAGCCAAGAGGTCTCTTCCAGGCAATTAGCCATATATAATTTTCCAAATTATATGTTTGGCTCTGACGTGTGCGTCTCTCCGAAGCTGGAGTGCTGTTTCTTTCTTTGGTCCTGAAACCAGGGTTAAGAGCAGTTGCCTCTGCTGCAGGTGACCCTGGGTGAGCCGCAAACGAAGCAAATGCACCCAGACAGCAGCCACTTGGCTGGCAGGCCTCGCCGAGGCTCGCCCCGAGACCTTTATGGAAAGTGGGAAGCTAGCTTTCTTCCTTTCTTCATTTGTGTGTCATTATTCCTTTTAAAAGAAAAGAGCAAAGATGTTTTCTGGCACCCTTTTCAGTTTAGTATCTTTACTAACATCAGTTGGCTCCAAGTCTTCCAATGAAAGTCTACATGTGGGCAGAGTCATACCGAAGACAAGTTTGTGCTCAGAACACTTCAGCTGGGGTGTAGAACACACATCCCGCCACCCAGCAAATCTGGGAAGCCTTTCAAGCTTCTTTCTCCTTCCCCAAATTAAATGTTACTTAGCTTTAATTTTCCAGTTTCCTGATCCTCCCAGTGACAATGGGTTCATTAAAGATTACTTAGATAAACTTATCCATGCTAATGTGGTAGCCAGCTAATCTATCACTCCTCCACTGTAAACTTTAACTCAGTTCACAGGTCCATGTTTCCAAGTGAACCTTAAGGACTAACTGCAAAGAGCCTATTTGCCCTGGCAGGCCACGGGGGGTGGGGGGTGGGGGCTGGCGGGGGCGGGGGTCATGAAAAGCTTTCACACTCTCCCAAGGGAAATCATAATGGTGACTCCATGCCTTCCCCACGATGGTCAAGGACATCAGGTCACTTCTTAAGTGACTAAGTGAAGATGGGGAAGCATCAGTATAAAGAGAGAACTTCATTTGTTTCATGAATTCAAAATAGTCCAGAGAGTTTATATAGAGATCACATTTGCCCAAACTTTCTCTTTACCTCCATTATAAACATCCCATCTTGCCATTCATCCTCAAAATCTCTCACATATTTTTAGCTCTTCCCTCTCTACCCAACATTGCCCGGTGAAGTTCTCTAGACATATACTTCATGAGTCCTCTGGTCATATGCCTCTGAGGTCCACAGTCTCCAACCAGATAAGCACGTTCAATGCCGTGGCTCAAACGCCCCTTTCCCTCTTATCTTCCACCTGAGCCTGTTGAGTGTCCCTCACACACCCCATTTGCACATTTCCACTCATTCTTCTGCTGATGTCATATGCCTTGCTTGATTTTGCCCTGCATCTCGTCTTTAGAGGAAGCACACACTTCCTAAAAACAATTTGGATGACGTTTTCCCCGTTGGTGTGTATGGGATTAAAAACTCCAAAATCACATCGTAACTCTGGAAGATAATCCAGAGAAGTAAAAATCTCCCGAAACACCCTTTACTTACTATGACATCTTCCAGGCGAGACGAGGGAGGGTTCAGGTGAAAGGAAAGGCAGCTGGGACTCGGGAAACGTGGATTAAATGCTCACGATCATAATTTCGCGGGTGGCGGGAAGGACGAGGAGAAAGACCAGTTACCAAAATAAAATAATGGGTTATTCCTTCCTCCTCCACTTCCGGTGGTTAGGGATTTATCTATTTCTCCTTTCAGGTCTACCACGTTTTGCTTCACGTATTTCAAACCTTGCTGTTTGGTGGGTACACATTTAAGGTCATTCATGCTTTTATCATTACATAATGCTCCTTTTGTCACTAGTCATTTTCTTTGCTCTAAAGTCTGTTTTTTTTTCAAATGATATTAATATAGTCCCCAAACATTTTTGACTAATATTTGCAAGGCATATCTTTTTCCAATATTTTACTTTCAACCTACCTATGTCATTGTTTTGAAGTGAGTTTCTCATAAACAACATATTGTTGGATCATGATTTATATCTACTCTGCCAATCTCTACCATTTTAAAATGGTATTTTAGACCATTTACATTTAAATTAAAGATATGATAAAATTTAAGTCTGCCATTTTATTATTTGTTTTCTGTTTGTTCCCTCTGTGTTTTATTTCTCTGATTCTTGGGGTTATTTGGACATTTTTCAGGATTCCATTTTGATTTTTTGTAGTGTCTGTGAATTTGAGTGTATCTCTTTCTATAGTTTCCTTACTGGTTGTTCTGGAAATTACAATATGCATACATGACTTATCACAATCCATTCGTGTCAACATTTTACCACTTCAGGTGAAGTGCGGAAACCTTAAATGCATTTAGGTCCTTTAACTTCCATATTTTAAGTATTGGTATGTTGAGTAGAAAATGTTCTTACAATTTTCATTTCAATCATCAAATATGAATTGTAATATTCATGAGCAGAATGAAAGTGTATTGTCTAACTTCTTCTCTTTCCATTTGTTCTTTCTTCCTTCCTGATAGCCAAGATTCCTTTTTTTCATTATGACCTTTCTGCTTGAAGAGCTTCCATTAGCCAATCTTTAAAGACTAGGTCTGCTAAAAGGTCCTTCTAGCTTCCTTCATCTGAGAATATTTTTATTTCCTCTTGATTTCTGTAGAATAGTTTTACTGGCTATAAGATTTATGGTGAATATGTTTTTTTTAATAGCACTTGAAAAATGTTGCACATTTCCTTCTGGCCTCCATGATTTCATATGAGAAACCTGCTGTCATTTCAACTGATCTCCTCTATAGGTATTGCATGGTTTCTCTCTGGCTGCTTTCAAGATTTTTTCTTTGTCTTAATTTTCAGAAGTTAAATTATGGTGTGTCTTGGTGTGAAGTGTTTCTTCTTTGGGGATTCACTTACCTTCTCTAAAAAACACAAGTTTATGTTTTTTATAAAAATTGGGAAATTTTCAGCCATGATTTCTTCAGATACCCTTTCAGTCCTTCTCCTCTTCTCTTTCTAGAACTCTGATGATATGAATGCTGGCCATTTTTAAAAATCTTTTACTATTCTGTGAGTCCTTGAGACTTTGTTCATTTTTTTATAGTCTAGCATTTCTCTGTTATTTGGATTAGATAAATTCTGTTGATTTGTTCTCAGATTCACTGATTCCATCTTCTTTCCTCTTTGCTCCTATTAAGCCAATCTGACAAGATTTTCATCTCAGTTATTCTGTTTTCAGTTCTATAAGTTCCAGTTTTTATAACATCTATTTCTTTGCTTTTATTTTCTTTTTTTTTTTTCATTTGTTTTGAGAGAATTTGCATGTGGAAACATTTTTATGATGACTGCTTTAAAACCCTTGTCAGATAATTCTGATGTGATTTACCTCAGTGCTGGCTTCAATTGATTGTCTTTTCCCATTTAAATTGTTATATTCTTGATTCTTGATATTATAGATGAACTGTCCTGCGTTGTTGACATTTTGCCTTTTATGTTTGGAGATTCTGGGTCCTATTGAATTTTTTTATTTTAGCAGGCAGTCACCCTATTATGTAGTATATTGGCCCTGACCTACTTCTGTGGGCTCTGCCTCCACTGACAGTTTAGTTTACAGAGCTTTCTCAGGGCTGTTTTGCTCTGCTTGGTGTTTCTGTGGCTCTAGGGCTTACACTGGTGTCTGCCCTCTTTTCACCTTTCACAGCTCTCCTCTCAACTTTCCTGGAACGGCTGTAGCCTCTGTAAATTGGAGATGGACAATAGAACAATCACTACCGCCACAAAAACAATGCAATAATAAATATACCAGCAACGATAAATACAATAAACGGAGTGGTTATTAGGTTCAAAATCTGTGCCATAGACTGGCACATATAGATCCTCCTGCAGCCTATATGGGAAGAACTATTCTTGTCGCTATTTTACAGCACTTCAGAGATGTCAGGTGACTTGCTGAAAATCATATTGCTAATGATAACTAATGATAACTCCTGAGCCATGTATCCAAAGTGCAGCCCATGGAAACAGAAGGCAGAAGCCAGGCTAAATAATCATAAATAGAGGCTGGTGACCTGCACCAGATCATTTATCCCCACAAGGCAGACTGATGTGTTAGACCAACAACTTCAGGGAATTTGGTAAGCGAAGTTCACCTCCCTCTGCACCTGCAGCAAGCCTTCAGGAAATACTAGATGGCAATTTTATTTTGGGGTTAGAGCTTACCTCATAAGTGATTCAAACTGATTAATCTTTAACTTGGGGTTTTGAAAATAAAAGGAAAAATGATGTAAATGACAGCATTACCCAAACAAATATTTTCAAATCCTTATAATTTCCAAATAAGAACAGAAGTCTCAAGCTAATGAACCAGAACAGTGGCCCCAGCATTCCAAAGGCAATGCCGTTAATGCCATGGAAGGAATTCGTGTTTCCCTTGATTCCGAAAGAGAACATCTTTGAAATTTACCTTTCTATAATTATTAAGTCATGAAAAGTGGTCCACATGTTTATAGTTTATAAAAATGGTATTCGTGTGACTGAAGAAATATGTGGTTCAAATTTAATTACCTCAGCACAGTTTCTCAGTTAGATATGACCCATTTAACAAGGAGTTCTTAGGTATTCCTAATTAATTATATGCACCAATGCAAATATGAAATTTCTTCTTCCTCTCTGAGATTCAATTTAAAGTTGTGAGAAAATGAGTTGACTTTCAATTTTGGTGTATTTTAATCACTTTGTGAGTTTTGATTCCATATCATACTTTGAAAAGTTGCTTTTAAATAACATATACCAGATTCATTCCTTTTAATTTAATATTTTATTATGAAAGTTCTAGCATCTCTACCTATTTTTTGTTTGCTTTGTTTTATATTTCAAAATAATTATAATAATACCATTGAATGAGTGGGACATTTCATCATATGATTCTTTAAAACTTCACGAAATTTTGGGTAACTAGACTGGCGGAATTTATCCAAGGTCTTCAAACTCTAGGCTTCCTGTGGAGTTGCTTGCTCTTTGCCCAACAAATATTTACCGAGTTCCTACTATGTGTAAAGCACTGTGGGGGGTTTCAGAGAGGAATGAATCAGACAGGATCTAATCTTACAATCTGGTAAAAAAGAAGGGGCATGTGATAAGCCCCAGGGGCAAGTGACAGAAAAATCCTGGAGAAGCCTTGAGAAGGGGGAGCAGCCTGGTGGCCAGGACAGAGCTCCACGGTGTGGGGGCTCTTGAACTGGGTCTTCAAAGAAGGCCCCGATTTCACCAAGTAGAGAGGATGACAGATGTCTTTCAGGCAGAGGTAGCTGTGACCCAAGCCACGGTACAGGGGATGGAACACACAAGCTGTGTTTGAGGAGGAAAGTGTCAGCAGTCTAGACCAAGGAATTCAGTTGGATAAGAGGGGAAAGGGAGATAATAGGGACTTGGGTAGGAAATACTAAAGGCTGAGTTTTTATTGGTAAGTAAGGGAGATCCACTGAAGTATTGGATCATAAAAATTTTATATCTCAACAATGATTTAGGAAGAATGATTTGCTACAGGTATCTCAGAAGGAACAGGGGAATGGGATGGAGATCTTAGAGACAAACCATTTGTGTAACTATTAACAATAGAGTAATGGCTTTAGGAATTGGATATAAAGTGCAAACCACAGGAGACATAACAAAGGAAGTGTAACTAGAGGTTGGTGGAATATTGGTGCGTGTCTGGGTGTGTGTGTGTAAGTTAGACAAGGGCAGGGATATCAAGGGAGAAGGAGATTCCCTGGGGAGAGCTAAGTATGGAGGAAGGGAAAATAGTGACTTAGATTATAGTTGTGCTGAATGTGAACTGACGGGAAATAGGCATGTTGACAAACTAGATAGACATTTAGAAGGGGAATTGAGGAGCCCAGGTGCTATTTGAAATGGAGCTTTTGATACCTCAGCTCTCAGGTCCACCCAGGTGAATATCTACTTTCTAGTGCAGGAGACTTATTCAGTCTAAATATACCTTTCAATTCTGGGTCAGAATATATTTCAGAGTCTGCACATTAAATGGACAGTAGTGTTCCAATTATAAGTTAGAGAGGAATAACTGTTATCTGTGCTACACCAATGGCAAGAAGAAGCTCCAAATTGTAGATCTTATATTGGATCACTGATGAGGCCAAGAAACACCTTGGACCTGTGTTCCTAGTAGAATTAATGGATATAGATATTTTTATTCTCCCTTGAACATCTGGCATGATTCTTCATGGATTGAAACAAAAGCTGTTAGCTCTTACAGGAATCTACTTCTTACATGTTTCTATTCATCTCCTTGGTATTTATTAACTTAGAGAACTAAGAACAGTATACTTGAATTCTAGGCCAGGCAGTTCCCGGATACTAGGGATATTTACATATTCTTCTTTTAAACTATCAATAATTTTGACACCAGATTAAGTAAAATATAATAAATATAGACATATATCATATTTTTTATTTTAAAAGGTTAATTGTTTTAAAAATGTGCTTTCAGGGGATGAATTTTCAACACAAATTCTGATTATTTCCACAGATAAATGAAAATTGATTATAACTATGAAAAGTAAAAGTGTCTTACAAAGAAATAGATGTTTGGCAGCAACAGGTAAACAATGATACACAAATTTTTAAAGGTAAATATCTTGTTAATTCAATCTTAAATGATAAAGTTTCTCTTTTTTTTCAGAACTAGATTGTAAGATTCTAACCCCTCCCTTTAAGCTGACTCCGTGTCATTTCCTCTTGGTTTCTTACCATTATATCAGGTTTCCATTTTGTGAACTGTGTACCCATGGTTGTTTAAGAAGCAGACCAGGCTCCTACCCCATAAACCTCACTTCCTCTCTCTCCTGAATTTATTTTAATTGCTGATACTTGAGCCCAGGGGGTTGTTTAAACTAACACTATGGAGTCAAGAGGACTCATTCTCCCCACTCCAGGCTACCCGTAGGTCAACAGTACGAGGCAAGACCCCTCACATTGCTTTATCTCAAGACCAAATCTCCTTTCTCAGCCTTCACTTTCCAAGCTCTGTGCTTTGGGTCCTCTCTCACCCGCTCTGGTGATGAGCCAAAGCGAAACGTGTGATTGCAACCCAGTCAAAGGTATATTTGCTTCCCCCCCCGCCCCAGCTCACTGTTTTTATTTGCTTACATGTTTCCTGCCATTGTATAAATCATGAATTGGCGTTGATTTATTATTTTAACCAACTTACCTAAAGACACCGTTCTTTCCCAGTGCAAAGAGAGATTCTCCAGTCATCCATGTTTTAACAGGTGGGAAAAAATATTCTGCGAACAAGTTGGATAGGACTATTTCTCTAATTTGAAGAAAAATAGATATTTGTTTGCAGCCTAAATAGAATAAAGAACAAAGAGCCTCTGCACTAAACTATCTCCTGATGATACTCTGCATATGACAGATAATTTTAAGTTATAAAAACATTAAACTCTATTTAACTTAAGCAATTAATTTTCATGAGAAAGTATTCCCTAGGCCATTTATTTTTACCAGACTTTTCCCCCTTACTGGCCAACAAAATTGCTGTTATAAGCCATTTTGGATTTGGAAATGGTCCTCTTAAATTTCATTTGCTCTGAGTCAAAGAGTTCCTAAATTACAGAGGTCTGGCGATAGAAAGTGGTAATGGTGTTATGAAGTAGAAATTGTGTTGTAGACCATCGGTGGTTTGCTTTGCCCTTGGGACATAAGTACGTGCTTGGTATGCACAGATTTTCCTAACAGTTGCAAAGAATTCAGTCCTGTCAAAGGCCATTTCCATCTACAAGCCCGCCATTTCCTGCCAATGGTTTCTGCCAAGGAGGATCTATCAGTTGACCTGCTGGCATGACTTTGGACTCTTGGGGTTTTTCCTAATTCTTGATTCCCTGCCAGGGATGTGCTGGTCCTTTTATTCTCTGATTCAATGTCTCATGTAAGAACAAGAATGGTTGCTTTTCAGAGATTAAGGTTGAGGAGCGCTCAGGCCTCAGAATTCGCCCATGAAGGGTTCACTTAGGCTAGGCCAAGTGGAAAGCCAACTCCCAATATGTTACTTAGAAGGGTTGTGCCCTCCTGGTCTTGCCCTTATTCTCCTGTCTTATTTATGAGTCAAAATAAATAGTGAAAAAGTGATTTCTATCTCTTGTCCCCCACACCCATCTCCAATTGGGTGGACTTGGGTAGACTGGGAATCTACAGCCTCATGAGTGTCATGGGCAGCTCCTGTAGGAAAACTTGGCACTGTTAATTCAGAGAACTTTAGCTACCTTTGCTGATGTCCTGAGATGCCTCTGTAAAGGCACTTATCTCACTATAGGCAGGCTTATGTGTCTGCACACCCCTGTTAACACACACACACACTCACCTAGAAGCTATTCCTTTTTAACCCAATGTCTAATTCACACCAGGGTGATAACTGGAGCTTTGCAAATATTTGTTGGATAAATAAATGCATGGATGCATAACACTGCAGGGATGTCTCAGATACTTGTAAGCTGGTTGGTTGGTTTTCAAAACTGTGCTGCTACACGGAGAGGGAAGCCACTTAGGGGCCAGTGCCAAAAAGCCAAGCCTGCACCAGGCGCTTGTACAGAGACTCTCATGACTTACACTCTTCTGGTCTATTTTGAAAGTATAACCAACCTCATAAACTCAGATGATTCTAATTTTAAATTTATAACAATTGGGCTTTGAGGGAGTTTAAATTATCTTGAACTAACTAGGAACACAAAAGAGAAGGTTGTGAGGCATCTTTTAACTCTCTGCCTCTAATATTTGTTAATAGGTTGGCTTTCCATTAACTTAAAAATAAAAGAGTGTATGAAACAGGATTTGAAGGCTAATGGAATGGAACAAAGTGTTTTCAAGCACACTCATGCACTTTGCAGGCACCACTTCACACGTTAGAATAATTAGTAACTACTATTACCTAAATTAGAATAATTACTAGGCAATTGTTTTGGTTATTTAAACTCAGTTAATACTATTACTTTTAAAAAGACCAAACAGCCTTTACAGACGTTCCATCATTTAGCCGTTTCATTGCTTCAGAGCACTTTTGCGTATCGGATAAGATGAATTAACGACTTGGGGACAGAACAGGGAAGAGCTCTGTCCTCAGTGATACATACCTCTCTCTCCTCAGGCTTTTCTGTAACATCTGTCAAGGACACTTCCCTTTGCTGTGCCTTGGCCTCAGGTTTGATTTGAACAAATTGCTGCTGCTACTTTCCCAGGATCAGGAAATTTCCGAGGCTTACCCCTCACCTTGTTTTGAACACGTGCACTCAGGGCCAGCAAAGCTGCTTCCAATCTCACACTGCCTAACTCCTTTGGATAGACGCCCACCCAGAGAACAGAGCACCTGGCCTTTGCAAATCTGTTTGCGGAGAGTGAGAGAAAAACGCTTATTTTCTCTTTTTCGCTCTTTTTTATCTCACCTGGAATAGTTTGTTTGCAATCTTCCCAGCGCTAGAGAATCGTGTTGGATGTTTATGAGAGTGTGTTGGAGGAGGACTCGTTTGACTGAACCGAGCTACAAAGTCTTTGAAATCAACCTGATGACGACTGAACGAATGCATGAAAATGTGAGGATGAATCAGCATTATCTTCCCAAGAGAATGCTTTGGAAGGGTCACCACGAAAGTTCAGAGATGGAAATTGATAGCTTAGCTTTTTTATAGAGATGATCCACTTGGTTCTTCTCAGTGCCTAAATTTCTACCTGATAGGAACAGAATTGCCTTTCATCTCTGGGTGTGAGCTCTGGGAGTTAAAGAGGAACCTGGAAAATGGGACTTTATCATTCAGAAGACCCAATATCCCAGGTTTTGTACCACGAAAATAATGATTAACATTGTGATCATTTTCATCTTTATTCATTGCTGTCATCTGCCGTAAGTGACAAACCGTATGTCGGAGGCTATCAGATAGTGAATGCATGGGGAAATTAAGGGCTTACATTGAAAATATTGGTATATATGTATTATTTAAACATTTTAAGTACCAAAACAAACTCATAAGTGCTTTATGGAAAGATGTAAGATATATGGATATGGGTATAGATGGATATAGATATTCAGATATAGACATACAGATGGAGAGAGAGAATTTGGAAGGCACAAACTGTAAGCATAAATTCATAACAGTTAAAAAGCTGCCTAAATCTTAAATAATATGCATCAATATCTGCTTTAGATTTTGAACGCAATCTCAGGACCAGATTCTCCTTTGAATATCTGCAGTGTACGTGGGCTTCCACGACAGTTTCTTCCTAAGAATTTGAGTGTAGATTTTGATCCATGATTTGTATTTTCTTCTTAAATTTAAAGAAGCTTTTGAAAAGGAGGAAATGTTGCATTATGCAAAATACTTATCTGCCCTACAGATACATATAAAAGTGCATAGAGGATAATTATTTTTCAAATGAAAAATAAAAACACCACACAAACAATTTGGCCCCTTGAAAAGAGTTAGACTCCTTTGAAAATGTCTATTAATATAATCACGTAATTATTGCAATTATTCACATTTGCGTTTCTTTCCTCTGAGGTGTCCACTAATTGCGCACTCATGGAGATAAGTCATATTTAAATGTCGTATGCAGTCACACCTGTGAGTGTATCCTGACCGTTCTGTTAGGGGACGCTGCTTTCCACTCCTTTATCTGGAAGCATCTCCATTCTCCTTGTGTTGTTCTTTTTCAATTTTTTCTTCTCCCTCTTGAAGCTCCTGGGTGTTTCTCTACCTACCCCCCTAAATTAATGCATATCAAAGCTCCAAATACCTTCACAGCTTAATTGCAGCCTTTCTAATTAGCATTAAATTATGAGAGGATTCCTGGCTATTGGGTGCAACTTACTCACTCACATGAACCTGCCGTAGCTTATCCTCCAGTGGCTAAACATAGCGAGCTGCCAAGGCACTCCATTTAATTGTTTCCCCTAAACCTATAACCGATCTTAGAAAACACTTTAAGTTATTTGAACTATATGCTGAGGTCTACTAATAGTCATGAAAATAAATTTTGAGTGCATTCATGTTAAACTTAGTTTTCGTTAGTGAATATTAGAAGCTAGCCACTTGGAACTCAACTGACAGTTATTTTTATCCGTACTCCTTGTTTTAAATTTAATTTAGAAGGACTGGATGGTATTCAAACAACTCTCCAAGACTGAACAGCTCTTATCATACTCATGTACCAAACAGAAAACAACAACAACAAATAAACAAGAAAGGCATTCCTGTCCAAGAAAAACTACATCCGGACATGCTGATCATATTTGCGGGCTAGATCGTTCAATAAGGTAGTAGCAATCTTTGTAAATGTGTAAAACAAAGGAAAGAGGCCAATGATTGATGCGCTAGCACACTTAAAAATTTCAGAACGACTAGTGAGCTTGACATTGGTTTTAAAATTAAGGGGTCGGCTGTAGCCCAGTGGATAGGGAGCCGGTACACCACATGGGAGGCCCTGGGTTCGGTTCCCGGGGGCCTCTCCGAGCTGGCAGACTGCCTTGAGAGGGCAAGCCGCCATGGGCACGGCAGAGCTGCCACGGGCAGGGCAAGTTGCCCGCAAACAGAGCAGAGCCGCCCACGAGCAGAGCAGAGCCGCCTGCGAGCGGGGCAAGCCGCCTGTGCGGTGAGCTGACTCGGCGCGTCGCCGCAATGGGGGGAGACAAAGCAGACACAGAAGAACGCGAAAATGAACACAGCAAGAACAAGCAGAAAGGGGGGGTATGTAATAAAAAAAATTAATTACTGTGCAGATGGCTATTAAAGATCAGAGGCCACAAGAAGCGACAGAGGTTTGTGCTAACAATGATAATATCTGCCATTGATTGAGGCCACCCGAAAACCAGGACTGTACCTTGTGCCTGGCACCTGCTAATCTCCACAATAAGGCTACCCAGGACCATCCTCATGTTACAAAGGGAAAGAGTGAGGCACCCTCATTTTAATTAATTTGCAAGAGATGACATAAACAGGAAGTGACCTAGCTGGGAGTCTTCATTTTCATCTTTATTAGCACCAACATACATGCACATGTCTCTCGTTGACACTTTTAAATGTTTTATTACATAATACTTACTTATGCAGATACAGTAATAATAGTATTGGTGATAATTACACATAATTTTCATTAAGTAATATATTCATGATTTGTACTAACTAAAATATTCAATGTACAAGTGGGTAGAATTCAAAATAAGTCTAATTTTAAGAAAAAGCGTTAAAAGACAGCTGATCGGTGTTGCTATTAGACTTGTAAACAGTAAGAGGAAATAATTTCAAAATTGCTTTTGGTTAGGCCGTCTTCAACATCGACTTTTTTGGGTGTGACGACAAGAGCACTGGTGGTCTATCCCAAAAAGCAAAGGCAAAACATTATTTTATCAAATGATTCCATAGGGCACCACACAAAACAAATGGCACACACCACGAAAGAGCAATGGCCAGCTGGGCGCATGCCAACACGCTGGACGGGGTCCACTCTTTGCATGTATATGGTAAAAACATGAGGGCCATTTGCTCCGTTGGAGATCCATTTAAGGGAGAAAGGATTCAAATGGCTCTCACAGGGTTCCTTTGCAGAGCCGTGGGGTAGCTTGGTATATATACTGACAGGGCTCTTTGACGACGTGTGCAGCAAGGCAGACATACTCATTTTGTGGAAAAACAAGTCAAGACCAAATCCTGTACCTGACTTCTAATCTGTTTTTCACTATCGATCATATGCCTCTTGATATTGATTTAATTTTGAAGGAAATAGGTAAATGAGGAAATAAATAAGGGAATATGGCCAGATGCTTAGCACAACATGAACCTTTAACTTCGGGGCTATTTTATAAATGAGTCTAAAAGATCAGGTATTCTCAAGAATATGGAACAGTGATAAAAATAGTTAGGGCCTAGGAATATAACCTATACCCCAACACTTTATTTTCTTTGTTCCTCAGATGAAAATAGAGATGGTATATTATTGGCCTCTTTTTTTTTTGAAGGTACTGAGGATTGAACTCAAGACTTTGTACACAGGAAGCAGGGGCTCAGGTGCTCAGTCACATGAGCTACATCCACTCACCCCTTTGCACCTTCTTGCCATAGTCCTTTGACTCCCAAAAGTGTTAATTTTGAGGAGACCCCACTTATTCGTTGTTTTCTTTCATTGCTCCAGCTTTCACTGTAAGGTTTACGAAACCACCACCTACCACCAGGTCTTGAAGATGTTTCCTTACATTTTCTTCTAGGAGCTTTATGATTGTAGATTATTTAGTTAGGTCTTTGATCCATTTTGAGTCAATTTTTGTATATGGTATGAGATAAGGGTCCCCTTTCTTTCTGTTGGATATGGATATCCAGTTTTCTCAGCACAATTTGTTGAATAGACTGTTCTGCCCCAGCTGGGTGGGTTTGATAGCCTTGTAAAAAATCATATGACCATAGATGTGAGGGTCTGTTTCTGAACCATCAATTCTATTCCATTGGTCTATATGTCTACCTTTATGCCAGTACCATGCTGTTTTTACCACTGTAGCTAGCTAATATGATTCAAAGTCTGGAAGTGAGAGTCCTCTAACTTCATACTTGCTTTTTAAGAAGGTTCTGGCTATTCAGGGACCCTTTCCGTTGTCCCAAATAAATTTAATAATTGGGTCTTCCATTTCTTTAAAAAAGGCTGTTGGAATTTTTATCAGTATTACATTGAATTTGTATATCGATTTGGGTAGAATTGACACCTTAATGATATTTAGTCTTCCCATCCATGAACATGGAATGTTCTTCCATTTTTATAGGTCTTTGATTTGTTTTAGCAATGCATTGTAGTTTTCTGAACATGAGTGCTTTACATGCTTGGTTAAGTTTATTCCTAATAGTCGCTATTATAAATAAGTGGAATATCTTCCTAACTCCCTCCTCAGATTGATCATTACTAGTATATAGAAACATTACTGATTTTGAATATTGATCTTGTATCCTGCCACTTTGCTGAATTTGTTGATTAACTCTAGTAGCTTTCTTGTAGATTTTTCCGGACTTTCTATGTATAAGATCATATCTGTGAATAGCGAAGGTTTTACTTCTTCCTTTCCAATTTGGAAGCCTTTTATTTCTTTTTCTTGCCTGGTTGCTCTAGCTAGAACCTCTAGCACTATATTGAATGACCGTGGTGACAGCAGGCATCCTTGTCTTGTTCCCAATCTCAACAGGAAACCTTTCAGTCTTTCACCATTGAGTACAATGTTACCTATGAGTTTTTCATATATGTCCTTTATCATGTTGAAAAAGTTTCCTTTGATTCCTATCATTTGGAGTTTTTTTTTTTTAATCAAGAAAATATGCTGGATTTTGTTAAATGCCTCTTCTGTTTCAATTGAGATGATCAGGTGATTTTTCTTCTTTGATTTATTAATGTGGTGTATTACATTGATTTTCTTGTGTTGAACCACCCTTGCATGTCTGATAAAACCCACTTGATCATGATGAATAATTCTTTTAATGTGTTGTTGGATTCAAATAGTGAGAAGTTTTGTGTGTTTTTTTGAGGATTTTTGCATTTGTATTCATTCAGAAATGGGTCTGTAACTTTCTTTTTCAATAATACCTTTATCTGGCTGTGGTATAAGGGTGATATTAGCTTCATAGAATAGGTTTGGAAGCATTCCTTTCTGCTCAATTTTTTGGGAGAGTTTGAGTAAGATTGGTACTAAATCTTCTTTGAATGCTTGGTAGAATTCACCTGTGAAGGCAACTGGTCCTGTGCTTTACATTTTGGGGAGTTGTTTGATGACTATTTCAATCTCTTTGCTTGTGATTTGTTTATTGAGGTCTTCTATTTCTTCTAGGGTCAATATAGGTTCCTAGGAATTTTTCCACTTCATCAAAATTGTCTAGTTTTTTTTGGCATACAGGAGGTCATAGTATCCTCTTAGGATCGCTTTATTTCTGTGGAGTCAGTAGTAATGTCCCCATTTTCATTTCTGATTTTATTTATTTGCATCTTCTCTCCATTTTTTGTCAGTCTAGGTAAGTGCTTGTCAATATTGTTGCTCTTTTTGAGGAACCAACTTTTGGTTTTGCTACTTCTCTATTGTCTCCTCTTCTCAATTTCAATTAATTCTGCCTGATCTTTGTTATTTCGTTCATTCTGCTTGCTTTGGGCATAGCTTGCTGTTCTTTTCTAGTTCCTCCAGCTGTGTAGTTAGGTCATTAATTTTAGCTCTTTCTTCTTTTTTAATGTAAACATTGAGGCTATAAATTTCCCAGCACTGCTTTCTCTGCTTCGCATAAGTTTTGATATATTGTGTTCTCGTTTTCATTCATCTTGAGATATTTATTGATTTCTCTCACAAATTCTTCTTTGACTCACTGATAATTTAAGAATCCATATACTTGTGAATTTTCTCTTTTTTCTGTCTCTTGTTGATTTCCAGCTTTATTCCTTTATGATCAGAGAAAGTGCTTTGTATAATTTCGATCTTTTTAAATTTATTGAGATCTGGGCTTTGTGACCCAACATATGGTCTATCCTGGAGAAAGATCTATGAGCACTTGAGAAGAATGTGTTTCCTGCTGTTTTGGGGTGCATTGTTCTGTATATGTCTATTAGGTTTAGTCTATCATATTATTCAAGCTTTCTGTTTATTGATCCTCTGCCCAGATGACCTATCCAATGATGAGAAGGGAGTATTGAAGTCTCCAATTATTATTATAGAGACATCTATTTCTCCCATCATCATTGCCAGTGTTTGCCTCATGTAATTTGGGGCATCCTGGTTATGTGTTTATGCATTTATGATTGTTATTTTCCTCCTGGTTAATTGCCCCTTTTATTCTTATACAATTGCCTTCCTTGTCTCTAATAACAGTTTTGCTTTTAAAATTGATTTCATCCAATATAGGTATAGTTACTCCAACTTTTTTTTGTTGTTGTTACTGCATGCATGGAATATCTTTTTCCAACCTTTCACTTTCCATCTCTTTGTATCCTGGGGTCTAAGATGAGTCTCTTGTAGACAGTATATAACATGGCTTACATTTTCTTATCCATTCCCCCAGTCTATGTCTTTGATTGGGGAGTTTAACCCATTAACATTCAATGTTATTACTGTAAAGGAAGTTCTTACATCACCAATTTTGATCTTTGGGATTTATCTGTCATTTCTTGTTTTCACCACTCTTTTTTTTTTACACTTTTAGTTTCTTTTACTGATATAATCTTCATTTCTAGACTCTATTCCAAGCCTCTCTCTCCTTTCTTTACTTTTCAGGCTGTAGCACACCCTTGAGTATTTCATGCAAAGCCAGTCTCTTGGTTACAAACTTTCTCAGTTTCTGTTTACCTGTGAATATTCCAAACTTGCCCTCATTTTTGAAAGACAATCTTGCCAGATATAAGATTCTTGGCTGGTAGTTTTTCTCTTGCAGTATCTTAAATGTATCATACCACTGCCTTCTTGCCTTCATGGTTTCTGATGAGAAATCAGCACTTACTCTTATTGGGCATTCCTTGTATGCGATGAATCTCTTTTCTCTTGCTGGTCTCAGGATTCTCTCTTTATCTTTGGCATTTGACATTCTGATTAGTATGTGTCTAGGAGTAGGTCTATACAAATTTATTGAGATTGGAATATGATGTGCTTATTGGGCATTGATAGCTATGTCCTACAATGGGGTTGGGAATTTTTCTACCATTATTTTCTCAAATATTCTTTCTGCCCCTTTTCCCTTCTCTTCTTTTTCTGTGACACCCATAACATGCATGTTTGCATGTGTCTTGCTGTCATTTAGTTCTCTGAGACCCTGTTCAATTTTTTCCATTCTTTTTTTTTTTTTTTTAATCTGTTCTTTTGAATATTTGCTTTCGGAGGCCCTGTCTTCAAGCTCACTGATCCTTTCTTCTGCCTCCTCAAATCTTCAATTATATACCTCCAGTGTACTTTAATTTCATTTCTTGTGCCTTTCTATGTATGCATTCAAATTCTTCTTTGTGCTCACCCAGTTTCTTCTTGATGTCCTTAATCTCTTTAGCCATCTCATTGAATTTATTAAGGAAATTTGTTTGAACATCTATGGTTAGTTGCCTCAACTCCTTTATGTTATCTGGAGGCTTAGTTTATTCCTTTGACTGGGCCATATCTTCCTGTTTCTTGGTATGGATTGTAATTTTTTGTTGGTGTCTCAGCATCTGATTTACTAGATGTATTTATCCTTGGCCCCTTTTCTTTCTTTACTCTAGGGTTTGCTATTTGATTAGCTTTATGCTACAGCCCCTCTTTGATACTTGGCTCAAATTAATTTGGAACTTTATAGTGGCTCATGTTTAGCCAATCTGATTTTTTTTCTGCCCCTTTTCATATGTTTCTTGCCCTTTATCTCTTGTTGGTTGCAGAATAGGAGCCAAGGATGCAGTTGGTAGTGTAAGCCATGGAGGCTGAAGCTTCCTGCATTGTCCCAGGAACAATGAAGCTTCTCCCACCTTTCTCCCCTGCCAGGGGTAGAGACGGAGCTATAGCCATGTGTAATAATCCAAGCCATTGCAGGCCAAGGCCATCTGTAGTTGCCCAGAGAGACTGATGAAGGTCCACAGCCCTTCCTCCTCTGCCTGTGACAGGGATGGTGCCACAATTGTGGATAACAAACTAAGCCATGTGAGTCAAAACTGACTGCAGTTGCCCAGGTAGACTGGTGAAGCACTGGCCCCCTCCTCCCCTGCCAGGGGCGGGAATGGAGCCTTCAGTGTGCCCAGCAATCTGATCTGTGCAGGCCAAAAATGACTGCAGTTGCCCAGAGAGGGTGAGGGAGCACTGACCCTCCTCCTGCTTTGTCAGGGGTGAGGATAGAGCCACAGATATGTCCAATAATCTAGTTCATGTTGGCCAAAAGCAGCTGCAGCTGCCCAGAGAGGCTGAGGAAACACCATTTCCCGCCTATCCTATTGGGGGCAGAGATGTAGCCATAGTTTGCCCACCAGTCTAATCGTGCAGGTCGAAAGTGCCTTCAGTTGCCCAGAGAGGCTGGTGCAGTTGCCCCCAGCTCCTTCCCTGCCGGAGGTGGGGCTGGAACCTAGGTTAGGGCTGCAATCCAACATGGGTGGAAAGAAGCTGGTCCCTACCATCACTGTGATTTTCAGTCTGCCCCACTTGCCCCCATGCCAGGGGCAGAGCTAAAATGGTGGTTACTGGCCTCTTTCTGACTTGGACAGGCTCACACTTGGCTGTTCTTAGGATTGAACTTTAACCAACTGCATTTACTAATCAGTAGCTGAAATCAGTGCCCAACTGTCTCTTCCTCCCCCTTTCGTGAGGAATGGAGTTTCCAGCCAGGGAATAGCTCCTGAGGCGGCTTGTGCTGCCGGTGGGGGATGGGCACTGGCCTCCATGGCGTGGAGTGCTCTTCTCACAAATCTTCACTGCAGATGGGCAGTCTCCTCCTTCCATTCTTCCAAGCATGCTCTTCTGGCCTCCTGGGTCCCCCAGCAGGTGCTTTAGACAGCTCTGTTTAGATTACCAACTGCCTTGTAGGACAAGCTGACTCTTAGAGCTCCTTGCTCTGCCACCATCTTGCTCCCTCTGATTCTCTACAAATGAATTTTATTCTAGCCACTTCTTTTCATGAAGAAAAGTGTGAAATATCAAAGTTTCAGGCAAATGAAAGATATGAAAGAGTCCAGAGCAATTGTTGAAAGTACTTACAGATGCAATGTGAGAGCCTCTTTCTCCTCTACTAGGGTATTTTTAAAAAGCAAAAATAGCATAAACTTAGCCATCACCAAACATCCATTTCTAATGTAATCTAAGTCATTTTTAGCTAATTAAAATTGACACAAGCCAACAGTTGCCTATGGACAGAGTTTATAGAGTGGGGAGGTTGCCAAAATCCTATCCCAGGGTTTTTTCTCTCTTAGATTCCTTACCCTCTCAACTTCCAGAAAAATGTTTAGGTGTCTTTAAAGCATAAACCATAACCACCTGAACTTCTTCCCTCTCCTTCCTCTCCACCCACCATTGTGTGTGTTGTTAGCTATGCAGTACAACCTTCAGGGGTTAGGTTTTAATAACTGTTGGAATAATGCTTGAGAAAATCATGAGAGCAAGGTTTTCTTTTTCCCCTCCCCTCCCCTTTATTTTCAAGTACCGGAGGTTATGACTTTAGACATTTCCCTTTACTGGTTTTTCCTCCATCATGATCAAAAAACCAATTTATGCCAAAGTCAGATGAGTCAGACAATGAAAAACCAAAGTGTATTTGGACTAGTGAGCGTGGATGTACTGAAATGAGTCCCGGCAAACACTCTCTCTGGGTATTTAACCACATGCAGACAGGATGGTGGTGGCTTCACGCTGGGTGTGGCTCTCCCACGTCTCCTCCCACAAACTCCCCTTCCTCTTTTCCCTGCATGTGTTTCAAATTGGAGCCAACAGTGGGTGGAAGCAGCCGGGGCTGCCCTGAGAACTATAAATAGGAAAGCCAAGGATGGTGAGTGTCCAGGGAGTGGAGGTGGAGGGTGATAGCAGGGTGACGGTGGTAGGAAGCTCCCAAACTTTACTGTTTGCATTGCTTCAAACCAAACCAGCTTCTGCAGCGTAGTAAGAGTATCGAGTGACTGTGGCCAGCCTCAAACCAGACCTGAAAACCGTAAAAGAAGAGGCCACAGCAGAGATGGTCCTGGAGAGATAGTCACCTCCCTTAACTTTTTGGAAAAATACAGTTATAGTTAGGACTGATGTGGACCAAAACCCATGGAAAGATTGATGGAAATTCATTTTTAAAAGCCACACACATGAAAATAATTTACACAGGAGACTTTCTGCAACACAGCTGTGCTGCTTATTTATTTTGGACCAATTTATAAAAAGTGGTACCAAAAATGGCCTCAATTCCTGCTTGATAACCTTACAAATGTCAAATTACCCCCCTGAACGCTACAGCCCCCCACCCCACCCCCACCCCTGAACGGGCTATAAAGAAAGGCAGATCATTTTCAGCCCAAACTCTTCATTTCTTCAGCATTTAAGATTTGACCCCTGGTTCTCATCCTTTCCAGTCGAAGTAACTCTTAGACCTTTTTCTCCTACAACTTAACTAGACCCAGAAGATGAAGAATGGAAGACAGAAGCCTGGGCAGGAAGACTGCTTAATGGCTGAACCCACATCTGCCTTGGGGTGGGAAAGATGCTTTTAAAGAGAACTCCCAGGCCCATAAAATTTATACAAAAGAATTCTCTAGAGCATGGTGGCCCCACCCTAGCCCATAGACTTCAGAGGATAGAGTTGCACCTGCTTTGATGCTTGCTGGTTTTCGTCTAAACCCCTGAGCCAGGATGAGGCAAGTGGTTTATGGGAGTTGCAGTGTACCTTGTAGAGCAAGATCTCCATCCCACCTCGAAATTTAGCAGAGCTGGGTGCCTCGAGCCAGCCAACATATGTGCAAGGGTGTGGCGTTTATTTAAGGGATTTGGAGACCAAGGCCTCCTAAGCATGCAATCAGAGGGTGCTGGTGTCAGTATTCACTGAGTTATCCTCTGGCACAGAAGGAGCTGGGGACTGGGACATCAAAACTCTGCCTTTGTGAAAGGGGTGTGTTTGTACAGTTCTGATCTGGTTCGTAATCGCATTCATTATTTGGATTTATAGTCTTTCTTCCATGTTGCTCAAAAGCTTTTTAGCCAATTCTAGTATTAGAGTGAATTAACTCTTTTAGGTCACTTCAAAGTTCACTTCTTAGGCCACCTCCCAATGGGATGGGCTGGTTTGGAAGAAGAACTTATTCCCTGGAGACAAGCGCTTGCCATTCATTGTGAGAGCCTTTGTCCTATATCTGAGGGGAGAGAGCAGTAGTTGAGGTTATTTCCCAGCCCAGCACAGAGCCTTGGACACAGCTGATTGAAGACTGATGCACTTCTTTTACAGACTGATGTACTAAAGCATAGAGGAGCCAATGTTATGCCCCAAGCCTCCTAATCTTCCTGGAATAAGCTTTAAAACAATGCTAAATCCATTTAGCAACACCCCCTTTTGCCCCTGAAGATGCTGCCTGGTGCTGAAAATCAATTTTGGCAGGCATTGAAACTCTCCCTGACCCAGACTGATATATTTAATTTGGACAAGTTGTTTTCTCTGAGTTTTTATTTTTCTTTCTCCTGCCAAGTTTATATTAAAGTAACTAGAAGCCATAAAAAGTTAAATCTCGCAACACAAGTGCTCATTTCCCCACATCAACCTATCAATATAGAGATGTCAATTCCGTTTCATGAGCAGAAACCATGATAGAATCACAGCTGAAAAGTCCGTTTGCTATGAGCTCTTAAAGAATTCTTCACTGGATTTAACATTTGGTAAGCTCAGAATGATCACACCGAAAAATGGCATTTGCTCGTTTTTGTTTTATTTTATTTTTCCAATTTACTAGAACATTTTTCAAAGAAAGAGAAAAAAAAAGTTGACTTAATGAGACCTGTGGCGTTTTTGAACTCTCTGAGGTAAGATATAAAACGTGGTGAGCAGGAGCCCTGCCTGCTCTCATGAGTGCATTTTTTAATCTTGATTTTGTAATTTAAAAAAATAAGAACATAGACATTCAATCAAAACCTGACTTTAATCATATTCTTGCTTCAAAAGACACAAATATGTCAAACATGTCACCTTTCTATGGCAATGTGGACATTCGCCAAAATAAGCAATGCCTCACTTCACTCTGACCCGACCTTTTTCTTGGGGAAAAACACATGACGTCCTCCTGGTGGCTCCTTCATAGAGTTGATTATAACAGCCTTGAAAATAAGTCCCAGCCCCTAGGTCCCAGCCCAAATACAGACAGGAAGAAATAAGTTGTGTGGCCACCAGGGGGCAACAGATACCTCAATTAAGGCATCTCAAAAGAAGGGGATTGGATGTGCTGCCATTTCTTTGAACTCCTTCTTTTGGATGTCCTTGTCCAGGGGAAAGCAATGCCCTTCCTAGTGGAGTTACTGGCAACAGAAATAAACCACAATGAGAAAAGGGCTTGGAGCTGAAAGTAAGGGGGAAGGGAAGGCTGGTGGTGCAAGTGAGAGAATTTAACCAGACATTTCGTAGGCTACGTGACCGCTGAAAGCCATGTGTGAGGAGTAAATGTATATCAAGAAAAAGGCACTTAGTCCTTTTGCAGTCATGATTCTTGTCGTTACTATAGATTCTTCTTGGGTCTTAATTTCCCTATCTACAATTTGGATGAATAACACCTACTTTTAAGTTTTTGCTCTAAGACCATAAGCAGATCTTGTTCTTGTTTGGTTTCTTTTTTTTTTTACAAAGAACTTTAAGCATATATCCCTAGTTCAGTTACATGATAGCCATTAACTGATTATTTTTGAGTGGATTTAAATCAAAAGGGATGCTGCTAAACATACTATAATGCAGAGGGCAGCCCCTCACGGCAAAGAATTATCTGATGCAAGAAAATTGAGGAGCCCTGGTTCAGGGTAAGACAAATAAGGGAGATAATTTCCTTTGGGTTGAGTAGTATTAATTTTAAACACGATGATCAGTTAAAGTCCTCAGCTCCAAGAGTAAGAAAGAATTGTCATTCAGGATAGGAATAAAGACAGGGGCACTCCAAGAGAGAACAAGGTATTAAGGAAACATGGAGGCAAGATGGTAGAAATGTTGTCAGCAACTTTGCCAAACCATGGAGATCTGGAGAAAAGTTAGAAATGACAGATGTGTCTGTTTTCAAAATGGAAAAGGCAAATCTTGGACAGATTGAAATCCGAGCACGGTACCATATCACATGAGAAGCTAGCAAGACACACTTCACTAAGTTCATCATGAATTTGTCTTCCTTGCCTTTGTCCAGTGGAGCAGATGTAGTGACCCTGGTTTCTAAAACTCTGTGTGCTAGGTGGCCCGTTTTGGTAGGCATTTGAGGTATCAATGGATTGATTGCAATGTGCAGGATTTAGTCTTTTCCTATCTAATATCTAATCCAAGCCTCAGGAGAAGATTGCTGAGCCAAACGAACATCATTTGAAACCTGGAGGGATGGTTAATGGTTCCGGGGGGGCAGAATCAAGATCAAAAGGATTGATTTTTAAAGAAGGAGATTCTCATGGTAATGAGATGAAATTTAATGAAAATTCCAAAAATCAGCCATACAGGAAGAGTTGGGGGAGATGGGGTGAGCAGACATTTGTATAAAATATCTTTATACCTTCATTTTGAGCCCAAATGACTTTTGTCTGGGCTTAATAGATGAATAAAGTTCGGAATTTGGAATGTCATTTTCTTAGCACAGACCAAACTGGGATAAATGTGTGTCAACTATTTCATGCAAGAGGAATACTGACAAACTGGAGTATCCAGGGAGAAAGACGAGGCTGGTGGGGGCCTAGAAACTACCAAGATGAGAGACAATTGGATGTTCTGGGGAAAGAGACCAGGGGAAAATGGCATAATCATGTCAAACCACATGAAGGACTAGTAGGTAGGAAAAGCTGTAGGCTTTTAGTGCCTGCCAAAAGAAGGACTTAGCAAGCTCAAGAAGTCAGATTTGGACTCAAAATAATAAACTGTTTGAAAATGGAATGGGTTCCTCCTTTGATTTCCTTGTCACTAGAGGCTGGACAATTAAATGGTTGTTTGTCTGTTTGTTTGCTTGTTTGTTTGTTTAGAGGCTGTTCAAATATCAGGTAGCTACAGATGGGACTTTAAGTTGTCTTCCAACTTTGGATTTAGTGATTTTAGGTCATCCATAATAGGTATAAATCCAATATATTGTTTAGGCTAGATTGGTTCTGTTAATAAATATCACTGTGTTCACACATATGTTTTAGATGGGCAGAGCCCTCTGAATCCCACCCCCGAAATTCAATGAACAAAAAAATTCAGTATGATGGCATTCTACATTCCCTCCTGGACCATCACAGTGCACTTTAGCACATTAGGGCCAGTTAAAAAAGAAAACTCTCAAACTCCTTAATGGAGCATTCTAAGTCCTCCACTGTATTTTCCATGTCTTTTCAGCCTCAATTTCAATAATTTCCTTATAAACCCTTTACTCTGGCCACCTGGTAAATTCTCCTTGAATTTTGCCATTTCACCTAGAAGATTTTAGTTACGCCTCTTGACAGCAGGGGCTGAAGGAATAGCTCCCACTTTTGCACTCAATCCACATTCTGAAAGTGATGTGTCTCATGCAGTTTCCTTATTGGCTCCTGGAGATATGTGTGCACATGATGTATTCCGATACTCTCACAGCCCCAGGCACGGTGCTTCTCAGCAAGTACTGCTCCCCAGACCTTCTGGGAATTCCTAGAGGAACCACGGGGAGCGGGAAATGAGAATATGCTTTATGTTAACGCCATAGTCTTCATTACCCTGAAGAGCCGTTAATTTTGACAACTTTCAGATGAAACGTTGATATAGTCTAAATTGGTTTGTAAACAAATTGTTGTTTTTCTTCTCCAGTCGCATTTGTTCTAAACTGGATGGTTGCCTCCCAGACTGGAGGGTGGCTATGTAGAGATCATTATATTTTAACGAAAGAGCCGTATCTCGGTGATGTTTTCTGTTTTCATTAGAGAGGTTTGGCTACACCTTTGCCTGTAGCTTGACATCTGAATCCTCATCACAAACTGGACTGAATTGGTGATTTTGCTCAGGAAATAAGTAAAGTAATATATTCTAGGTCTTCCTGTCAATTTGACCTACAGAGAGAATGCCTTTTGTTTTGAATAATTGGAAGTAGTGCTCTGGGCACCTACAGAAAGCTTCCCGAACACTTCAAGTGATGGCGTCTAGGACTAATAATGATTGTCCTTTTATGAACCCTCAAACGGGGGATTTGTGAAAAACAAAACAAACAAACAAGAAAAACAACAAGCAGATTTTTCCCCTCCACTTCTTTTCCATCCAGGAAAAAAAAAAAAAAAAAAAAAGAACACTTCCTAAACCAGGTAGTTCCAACACCTGAAGGAAAACCGCTAAAGGAATCCCCTGAGCCAACTTTCAGCAGGAAGCCCACCCACATGGGAGCTGAAAGCACCATCACAGAGAAGGATGTATTACTATCAAATGGAAACACTTGAAATACGTTGCCAAATGAGAGCTGTGTGTAAGAATTTCCTTCTCTACAGAATTTTCTGTCCACTCCTTTTCTCAAAAACTCACCCCCCATATTTCATTACTTATAGCTCAGAGTCAGTAACTAAGAAGATTCGCTTTATTTTTTAAAATGTTAACTGAAATTATTCTAAAGTTTAAATGAAGAGAATAGTGAGGGTATTTATTTAGAGAATATTTTAGCTGTCTCAAGAAGTTTTTTCTGATTGATATAAAGTTAGAAAATACTTGTAAATGTCCTCCAGTGATTTGCATACACACACTGTGCCCTTCCTTCAAAAAGAATTCATTGAACAATCGCTTAGTTAGATCCTATTTTTCCTTCTAAGCTCTTTATCTATAGCATGAAAACTGGGATTAAGGAGCATGACTGTAATTAACCTACCATTTCTCAGCTCTTTAGTGGTTAACATCAAATCCTGAAAAGCGGTGATTCAGTATCCAGAGACGTCTAGGCACTTGCCAAGTACACCAAAGGCACACAGATGTAGAGAGGAAATTATCTTCTTTTCATTGAGTAATTAAATAAATCTTCTAGAAGATGTGTAGATGAAGAAATTCAAGTGCTCCGTTCTAACTCTTGGAAGGACTTTGCCATCAAGTCCCTGCCTGACAACCTTTACCTTTCAGTTCAACTCCCCACTTAAAAGTTCATTTACCTTCCGGACAAGGAGTGAGTTGCATTGTGCACTTCTAAGTTGTTCTTATAATGCAATCAAGTTCTTGTCAAGGGTCATAGATAAAGAGTGTCCAAGCGTCTGGAAAAGACGTAGGACCCTTGACAAGACTTTTAACCTTTCAATACAAAACATCATAGGCAGTTGCCACCACAAGCTGTCACAGCCTTCCTGTTGGCAGCAACTGGACTCACCGTATGCTTCTGCACCCTTCTTTAGTAGACTGAGGGACTGGCCACCCCGAGGCCCTCCTACTGTTGAGCAACATTTCTTTGACTACTTTGCTAGATTCACTTATCCACCTTCCCTTAAGACACTAATCAGACATGCTTCACATCTGGCACTTTCTCTGCTTTTCTCAGTAAACACACGAATTCCAAGCTTTCCTGAGAAGTTACTTTGATCTAAACGTAGAGTTCTATACTCATATCTACTCCTTCAACCTCGGCTCCACAGTACACGTGTTGGACAGAGCTCCCAGCCTCTCCAGGACCAGTAAGGCTGTGCTCCCTTTTAGGTACTACCCACCCCTCCCCACCAGGTCTTGTTCTACTGACCCACTCCAAGGCACATGCCCCAGCCCACTCTCTCTCCTCCACCACAATCCAGAGCAATCTGATTTAGTCCCACCTCGAAAGGTGAGATAGCTGGAGATTTCCTTTACTATCTTTCCAGTCTATTACTATGGCATAATTTCTCCATTCTGCTTCCTTCAGAACTTTTCCTTTTGATATTTTTTTCTGAAAAATTGATCTGACAATCTATTTTTCTTTTCCTCCTCCTTTTCCTTTATTTTCTTCTTATCTAAATAAGTAAAGTGTTTTGCAAATCAAAAGCTTTGGGTTCCAAATTTATTGTTTCTGATGAGCGCTTCAAGAAACCCTGTTGGACATTAAAAACAATTAAACATGAACTCACTCGTTGTCTTTACTATTACAGCAATTCTAAACTTATGATAATATGGTTGTTGATGAATGACTAGGAGAAGGCGCATATACAAGGAAGTAGAGAGTAGGAAGGCATGAAAATAATTATGAATCTGTTATACTTTACTGAGATATTAAAAGCCATTTTTGGAAGCTTCCTCTATTCACTCCCTCCACCAAATCCACAACCTTGACACATCTGTCCACTTTGTCTTGTTCACTATAAGTATCCCAGCTCTTATCAAAGCCAAATGCTACCTTTCTGCTTTGCTTACTCAAGGACTTCAGGCCATTAATTATTTCCTCTCTTTTCTGCACCATCAGTCAAATTCTCCCTCTTTAGTGGTTTTTTTCTATTAGCATGCAAACATGATCTCATCTTGCAAATATACATATAAAACTTCTCCCATAAACCCCTTCCAACTCTAGCTCTTCCATCCAAGTTTATCTCCCAGCATTTCCTGTTCCCTTTCCCATCAATATTTCTCTAAAGGATAATGTGGCCACTTTGTTTCCACTTTTCCACCAGCCTTTTACTCTTCAGTGCATTTTCAATACCGCTCTGAACTGCTCTTGTCAAGGTTACTGATGCTCTCCAACAGCCAAATCAAAGAACACTTTTCTCCCTTCATATTAATTCATCATATCAGCAATTGATATCGTTGTTCATTCCCAATTTTATCTTCTTTATTATTCCCTGAAATCATAATCCAACCCCATGGACTGACCCTTTGCTGACTCTTCCTTATTTGCTTGGATTTTAAATTTTTTATTTTCTAAGATCTCCTCTCCTCTCCTGCTCCACTGCTCTCCTCTTATCTCCTCTCCTTTACTGTCCTCAGCCCTGCTCCCCTCCACTCCCTTCCCCTCCCTTCCCCTCCCCTCTCTTTTTTATCTACAATTTTCTCATAGGTGATCTTATCCACATTATGGCTTCCAATACCATTCTATGTACATTCTATGAGAGTAAGGCTTGTGTCTCTTACCGTTTTATTCCCCTTATTTAATGCAATGCCTGTAGGTTGTTAACAAATATTTTTGAATAAGCTATTGACTAATTAAATTGAAATTAATAAAAATTAAACTAACTCCTAAAATTCAGAACAACAGTTGCACTAGCTATACTT
>PVKH010000789.1:0-34361 GCA_004027955.1 Chaetophractus vellerosus | reverse complement strand
TTGATATAATTTTCTTTGGTTTGAGAACTTACTTGGCCAATTTCTTCAGAATGATACCCCGGTTGGCAGAAATACCCTGCATTTGCACATCAGATTATATCGGTCTTTTACCCTCACCTATGATAGTATCTTTGATGGTAAATAATCTTGCGTGATGGCTCCGTAACTGAATAATATACCAATATTGTCCCTCTGTCTTCCAGCTTCCAGGATTGCAAATAAGGATTCCATTCATGTGTATTACGACAGGGTTCATGATCAATTTGTTAAAGAAGAGTCGATATTAAATAGCTTGATCTTATTACAAATTATGTCATTAGTAAAGGCAGAGCTCCAAGGAAGCTGGTTCATATTCTTCTTGTCTAATTTTTCTCACCTATCAAAGGAGTCTGTGATAGTAGGTACATCAGAGGATTAATGTGAAGGTATATAAGGTTTTATATATAAATGCTTAGAATATTGACTGGTACACAGGAACTATTCAATTACTGTCTCTTTGCCGTAAATTGGATTAACCCATCTTTCTCTGTGAACAGATTTCCTTTACCATTGACTACACTGGAAAAAGCAGCAACCAAGCATTCTCCCTCATGTTTGCAAACTGAGGCCCAGCATAAAGGAGCCCAATCTTTCTTGTTCTCCATTATTTAAAAATGCCATTGTTGGTAGTTGAGCTCATTCTTTTAAAAGTTTATTTTTTTCTTTTTTGGTTACAAATATGTTTACTTAAAGTGCTGTATGAAATAGTTAAATTTGGAAACAATCCAAAAGTCTAATAAGTGGGGAAATAGTTGATACAGTCTCTCAACAGAATATAATGAAGACACTATAAAATATTTTCCTAAAACAAATGGTAATATATGGTTATACTGGTGATATAGCATTAAATCATAAAGGTAATATATATTATATGCATATATATGCAATTTATATGCTATTATCTCATGAATCTGTAACAGTATTCAAAGATAGTCATAAATCACAGTATTACAAAGTAACTCACTCCAGGTAGTCATTTTTTTTTTGCTTCATTTTATTTCTTTCAAATTTTAAAATGAATGTGCATTATTTTTAAATTCAGAGAAAAAAGTTGTTTGGGCCACAGTAATTCCAGGAAGTTGTTATTTATTATCCTTCTATGGACTTGGCCCTGCTAGTCCTGTTGATCCTCTAGGCATATTTTTGGTCTTAGGTATGGAGTCAAACAACTTGTTTTGCTAAATTCTTAAATACCCACACATAATGTACATACACACACATACTCACACACACATATTTATTTGCATTACTTTTATTCTCCTACATAATTCTACCATATGGTTTCTAAGTACTTTGCTCTTTTTATTGCTCTCTTCTCTCTCCTTTTGTAAGTCTTTGGGAACATCTCAACGAAGAAGTGGAGGAGATAATTTGTTTTTTTATTGTGTGAAAACACTGACAAATGAAACAAGACAGCTTAAAAACAATCTTCTTTGCTGCAAAGTTTAACTAGGTACATTTTATAACCAAAGACAAATCTTATTTGTAAAGAAAGAACAGCTTTTCCCTGGTAATGATTTCTTAAATTCTGATTTTCCATTTGGTGCATTGCCAAAATGTCTTCAAAATATTTCATATTGCCAGAATCACCACATTTTCCCATGTTCATTTTGAGCTCTAAATCTGGCATCAATTCAGACCATCAAACTGCATACACAGTAATTTTGTGGCCACCAATATTCCATGAATTAAGCAATGACAAGGTAAAATGCCTGGTTCAGTACAGATTTTTAATGTCACTTATGAATTTTCTGTGCTTTCTCAAAATTCTACTAGTCATTTTCAGTAAAAAAGAAATTCCAGAATTATGCACCATGATTTGATGTCTGTCATTAGTTTTTAATGACCATTTCCTGTTAGGGGATATAATTATGGATGAGGGTGATTTGAGTGTTCTTTTTCCCCCTGTAAGGTTGACCTCACAACCAATACTAGGGCATGACTTTGTTACGCCTATTGGGAATATACACTCAGGTATTTTATAAATCGTGCATTATTTTATGCTTAGATGAACCCATGTTAAGTCTATATTCTGCTCTCATTTTTTAAAAAAATTAGAACACTAAGACTCTAACTGGCTGAGAAACATGGCTGGACTCACGTAACTTAGATATGGGGGTGCCAGTTCCTTCCACTGTGTCTGACTCCAAGTCTCCTGCTCTTTCTACCATGCCCCCAACCTCTCTTCAGAGTTCAGTCACCTTCTTACCTCCACCCACTTACATTCACACCAAACACTGATCCCACATTACTCTTCATACAGCATGGAGCTGAGAATACCAGTCTCCGACTCACAAGTCATTAAGGACCCCACATTGCCTTCAATGCTTCCCAAAATGTGGTCCCCACACTAGCCTTGCAGACTTATATTTCACTCTTTTTAGAACAAATACATTATATTCCAATCCATTCAGACTGTTATCCCTGACCATATCCTAGTCTTTCTTGCCCTCATATTTCTTCTAATGCATTGACTCAGACAGGTAAGCTCTGATATGCTCCACAACTCTCAAGATTATTTCAGTCTTTAAACTTCATCACAAATATCATCCTATCAGTGGAGTTTATTTGATTGTCTCTCATATTCCAGTATACTTTTGACACTTTTAATCCCAAATTATATGATGATTATTTGTGCACATTTTGTATTTTTAATTTTATACTCCATCTTGTATGAAAAATGTTTTTCTTTCACAGATACCAACAAATAAGAATGTTAAAATATGAAATAATTTAGAATGAGCTCTTGACTCATCTACCTCCTACCTCATGAGCGTAGGTATTCTCTGTTCCTCACATCGTCACATCTTGATTTTCTTAAACAGAATCTGGTTAGAAGTATGGGTTCAAGAAATATTTGTTAACTTCAACTTAGCTTTTTCTTTTAAAGTGTTCCTTTAAAAATGAAGATAGACTACAAAACACAATTAAATGTGTTTTTAATAGTTCAGGCTTCTCTATTCTTTCCCTTTAGTGATCAGTGCCCTCCTCAGAAGTTCTACTTAGTTCAAAATTGGGACAAATTTGATATTTAAATTTACTTAAACTCATTTTTACCAGTGTGTGAATTTTCCATTTTAACGATTTATTTTCATTGCATAATGACAGAAAGAATGTATTCACTACATGGCGTTGGAGACATCTTTATCTTTAAGCCATACTGGTTAACATGGTTATAAATGATTTTAGGATAGTTAGGAATTACATTCTTCCTCTATTTACTTCCTTTCTACCACATACATAGCTCAGAGGATTTTGTGGTTCCAGAGATGATTCACTCGGTGTTCTCTCACCAACTTTTACTACCAATCTTGCTAGTGGTCCACCTCTTTCCTTCCTATGGTCACCTCACAGGCCAGAATTTGAATCTTATGCCTGCTAACCTTCTGAAAGGAAGAGTAAAGTAGCCACTGGCCCAGCATGCCTGGGTTAGTGGGCCGGCCCCAGAGGGTACAGCTCCCACATGGTTTGCCCAAGGCTGTTCCACCTCCTGGGAGGCCCTCAGGATCACAGACCTGTGTCCATCTTGGTCCAATGTGGGGCAATTCTGAACAGCCATTTTATTCCTGGAGTCTAATTCCCTGTGTGCTATAGATTAGGTTTCTTGAGAAGCATAATATATGAAGGAGTTTTACTTACAGAATATTTATTAAGGAATGCCCTTGGGACCAACAGTTATGGAAGGAAGGACAGAAAGAATCTAAGTGCACCAAGTGTTTGTCCCTGCATGTGTATATATGCGTGTGTCTGGTGATTAAATAGTTTCTGTTCAAAATCATGATTGGGAAAACAGGTAAAAAAATTAGTCTTGATTGTATCAAAGTCATAGTATTTTCATTTCTACATAATATTTTGGGGTTGCTGAAATTTGGACTTATCTTGTGCTTTTCATGGTGTATAGTCATTCGTGTGACTTTAAGAATGCCTGTTTTTATACTTTATTATCTCTCTCTCTACCCCTAGGATATAAGCTACATAAGGTCAGGGGCCTTCTCTGACTATTCAGCGCTTAGATGACTAGGTGTCACGTAGAATGTGCTTAATTTACAATTGTTGAATCAATTAATACGTAACATTGTGTTTCCTATGGTTGTGTGAAATCAATGCTATCCATGTATAAGCGTCTTTATTATCTGGTGTTTATTTTTCATGGCTGTCTGCTCACCTTAAACAAATTAGACGGCACATCGCCCTGAAATAGTTTTGTTAGATGATTTTTCCCAGGAGGGCAAATACTTAAAATTTAGGGTCACATTTGCAGTAGAAGTCGCTAAACTCAATGCCAAGACTGTCAAAATCCAGTTCCTTGGGAAATGTTAGGTTGTATATGTTACCCAGCAAAACATTTTTTTTTTTTAAATCCAGTCTTTTGGGATTGAAGTGCTGGCCAAAGGAATAGATCAAAGACTGTGCTATGCTGAAAATGTATCACAACTTGCATGGTGCCATGTTCTCCTAACTGCATGATCCTTTCATTGTAGTACCTCCCCGCCCCCCCCACCTTCCTTTATATTATTGTAAATAAACATCCACATCATCAATACAGTTCATTTTGAACATTAGTTTTAATCAGAGAAAGAACATTAAATTCAGAAGAAATCATAGCAGGTTTTTTCCAGACAGCTTGTAGGAGAGCAGAAAGGATGATTATGGATTAGTTTATATTCTTCCTGATAAAACAATATTTTTCCAACAATAAATGTAATAATTGTTCTTTGTAGAAAATACAGAAAACTATTGAGAAGATAATTGCTTCCTTATTCCCACTAATATAACAAAAGCATTCTTTTTTATTTTTATTTTTTAGCATTTTGTTGTTTTTTCTTATAGTCTCTTGCAGGTGCCTCTGTGTGTGTGTGTGTGTGTGTGTGTGCCAGGAATGAATTTCTCCATACCACTTAAAGAATATGTAGTGCCAGCTTTTAATTTGTCTAATCAAATCAGCTCTAACTTGCATTCCCTCTCCTCAGTGTTAGAGAGAAGTGCTGTTTTCAGGATTCTCTATCAAATCCTTTTATCACAGAGGGACCTCAGCTTTCCATCCACCCAGAAAGTCTGGAGGCCCCCGGTCTTCTCTCATTATTCATATCTCCCTATCGTTGGGCTTCTGGCCTAGGCGTATGGAATATGTTTGGCATTTTCTCTAGAAATTTGACAGCCTTTGAGTCAAGCTTGATTACCTGAGAACTTCACCTCAGCTCTTAGAAGCTCTGATTGGCTCCCACATACTTTCTCTTAGATATATTTTGCATTTTCACCTAGTTTTCAAGCAAATTTATAATTCTGAGAACAACCTTTGCAATATTTATCTGTACTTTTGCGATAATGCTTTCTCTTTTTCAAAAACAATTTTATAAATCTCCACTTGGAGTTGTCCCCCAGGATAGAAAGAGAAATTTTCATTTACTAATATGCAGGTTTGTGGCTTTTATCAGCCTGATTGCTGGTCAGATCCTCTCAGGTTTTCAGCAGGATGGCACTCTGTTGTACCTAGCTCCTAATGGTTTCCCTGTGTTTGCAGAGTTCTATTTAGTGCCACTTTGCTATTTGAGATGAGATCATCTCTTACCTCAATTGTCTGAGTATCTACATGCTGAGTGAATGGCATAAAGGCATTTTATTACCACTGTCATAAGAAAAAATAGCTAATGAAAGTTGTTGTTAATGGGAGAAAGTGTGGGAAGGGTGGAGTGCAGTATACGGGAATCCCCTCTATTTTCCATGTAACATTTATGTAATCTAAAAGCTTCTTTAAAAATAAAGAAAAAAATAATTTAAAAAAATAGTAAAGAGGGTTTAGAAATCCCCCTCACATCTTTCAGAGAGCTTCCAAGCATTACCAAATTGACCTCTCTTCTTTATCCATCACTCACAGAGAAGGGGGATGTCAAAAGTCACAAAATCAGCATATCTCCAAAAAAAAGCAGCAGGCTTGATGTTCTTGAGAAATGATGAACCAACAGAGACTCTAACCCCCATGCCAAAGAGCTAGAATGATGGCCTTGCAAACTAACAAAAGGACTGTGAGAAGCGTAGAAAGCAATAGAAGTTGTTGACTTTATAATATTTGGAGAAAGTTTCAACCAGATTGAAAGAGGGCTAGGGAAGGGATAGGACACAGTGTGAAGGAGAGTATTTAGTTTGCTCTTTTCTCTCAGCAACATTGTTGTGGGAAGACTACTGGCTGAATAGCAACAGTGTGGCCCTTGAGGCTGATGAAGCAGAGAGAAGTTACAAATAGGTGCCCAGAGACTGACAGACATTTAAGCCCTGACTCCATCCTAAAATCTTCTATACCTCAAAGACAGGATGATTACACCTGAGGAAGATCGTCTTTGAAAAATAGCATAGGGAGGGGGTGTAGCTTAAGTGGTTAAATGCCTGCTTCCCATGTACAAGGACCCAGGTTCAATCCTTGGTAACTCCTAAAAACAAAATAAACATACAAACAAAGGAAAAAAACAACTTTCATTGGGGAGTGGATGTTGGATGTAGCTCAGTGGTTGAGCACCTGCTTCCCATGTACAAGGTCCTCTTTATAAAAAATAAATTAAATAACAGCATAAGGACAGATGTGCAATATTATAATGTCAGGGAATTTCTGTCTTGAGATATAGCCTCGGTCTCTTAAGTTTATCACAAAGAGCTTAAGATAGTCACAAAATTTAGCAAAACCCTTTCTCAGCACACATTACCAGCTGAGAGGATTTGAGCTCACAGGAAAAAAATGTGAGGCATTTTTAAAGAGCACAGCTACTATAAAAGAAATATAAGCTGAATCAAATATACTAGATAAAATAAAATTAACAGAAAATAAAACTGTAGAATTTAAATTAGTCTCATTGAATGCTCTCAGAGATAAGGAAAATTAATAGTTATGAAGGGGAACTAAGGGACTATATTGTAATATATTAATTTATTTTTAATTATTTGTAATATTGAGGAATAAATAACTAAAATAGATTGGGGAAGAGTAGAATTAATTCAGTTAAAGACAAATCAATGAACTTAGTTCAGATTGTGATACTTTTTCTGGAAGGTGGCAGGAAGGGGTAAAAAGATGGACAATATGAAAGAACATTTAGAAATATTGGGGACAAAAGAAGTACATCAAAATTTATACAATTGGAGTACCAAATGAATGAAAAAAAATTAAAAAAGAAACATTGCAGATTTCCAAGAATAAGAGACAAAAATTGCAGATTTGGAAGGCTTCAGAACACTAAAAAAGTCACTTCTAGAAATATTTTTGTGAAATTTAAGCAAATAAAAGATAAAGTGAGGAAAACAATTTTCCCTAGACAACAAATTTTATCAGATCAAACTAAAACTCTCCAACAGCAATTTTGATACAAGAAGAAGCTTAGTAGTATTTTTTAGGTGTTTAAATAAAATAACTTTAAATCTCTAGCTTTTCATCCAACTGAAGTATTGAAATAAGAAGTTAAAATAAAGATATTTTCAGCCTTGGTACTACACCAAGATCCGGAAAAAAAAAGAATTTAACAATGTATGGCAAGAATATAATAAAGGAATTAGGGTAAGTGAAGATGAAAAGATAAAGGGAGAGAGGAAGGAAATATAAAGGGGAGTCACAAATACTGTACAGGTTTAAAAAAAGAGAATGCTGTCTATAATGATTAAACAAGATACAACTGAGAAAATTAAATGGTAAGCTACAACAAAAAAATTGTGTGAAAGTAATTCTGAATCTCTTTAAGGGGGGATGCTTTGGTTTTTACCTCTCATGTTCATTTCTTAGGAATTCCTTGAAATAAATATTTCCTAAAGTTTGAGTTACGATTTCTTGTGACCTGGAGGCAAGCAAGCACCCACACAGTTAGAAGGCTACTTATTGTCTTAAAAGCGGTCAACACTGAAAGTCTACTAAATCAGAGATGATAATGCATATACACCAATTTTTTTTAAATGCAAGGTTATAAATTGCAAGAAGCATATTACACATGATCTGTATTTATATTAGTTTTGTGTTCATTGTTCATTGTAATTAACTTAAACTACCAATGCTTTGTTATTTCTTGCTTCTGATAAATGAACTTGAATCTATAAATTTCATTCTAAGCAGAGCTGTAGCAATATTTCTATCAATATCTCTCAGGTCCAAATCTCGGCAATTTTCCTCATGATTTTCTGTTTAACCCATAGATTATTCTGTTCATTTTTTCCTAGTTTTTAGACCAACACAGATTAAAATTTTCTGTTATTTGTTGATTATTTTAATAAAATGCAATCTATTTCTTTGCAAAGATCAATAAACGGGGAAAACTTCTGATGAGACAACTCAAAGGGTATAAAGAAAGAAGAAGTCAAGTTTTAAATATGCATAAAAAAGAGAAATAATCACAGGTACCAACCATTTTTTAAAATGCAAACAACCATTCATCAATAAAATCTGAAAATGTGTATAAAAATAGATATCCTTCTAACAACATATAAACCAGATTCAGAAGTTCAGAAGTAAAAGAAATAAAAACTTGAATATAACAAAAACTATTAAAGGCATTAGAATGATATTCAAAAAGAAAAAAAAAACTATCTCCCCTAGGTGGCTTTCAGGGGAGTTTGACAAATTTTTTCAAGGAACACGATTCCTGAAGCTACCAAAACAAAACAAAAAAATGGACAGAGATGGAAAGTTGACCAATTAACATTAATCTTGATTTTAATGTCAGATAAAAGTATTATAGGAAACAAATGACAGGTCAACTTCATTTATGGCAATAGGTGTAAAACCTATTACTTAAATAACTTAAACAATGTATTAAGTATATTACAGCATGGTAAAGGAAGGTTATTTCAGGAATACAAAAATGGTTTAATATCAGAAAATTTAGTAACTAAACTAAAATAGCTAAATACTAGAGAAATATTGAAAGAAACTAAATAAAATGAAAATATGACATGAAAATTTTAAAAGCGGCTGGAAAAAGATTATTGAAGAAATCCCTGTTAATGTAAAAATTCAGAAAAATTAGTAATAGAAGGGAAATGATTTAACTGATTAAAATTTTGTGACAAAATATAAAAATATCACACTTAAAGGATAATTTTAGTATTTACTTAATATTGGAGACAAGATAAGGGTTCCCACTAAATACTGTTCAATAGCACTTGAGACCCAACAAAATAAGAAGGCAAGAGGAAAAAGCTCATGATTTTTTTTTTATAATCCTCCTATCCATTCAGACTATTTTATGGAATCCGTAAAGAGACACTCAAACTCATTGAGATTGAGTCATCAGAAAAATGCAAATAAATTGCAATGAGATTTATAATTTTATACCTACAAGGTAAAAATTATAATGCTAAGTAATGCCAAGTGATGTGGGGTACAGGAAGAGGAGGCAGTGACATCCCTTATGCAGTGTTTCTGGAAATATAGGCAGATGAAGCATTCTGAAGAGCAATCCTTTACTAATTAGTCAAATTTCTCCATTACCCAAAAATTCTGTGCCCCTGAATATACGTCACTAAGAATTCTTCCAAAGCCCCACAACAAGACGTGAATGAGAATATTTATTGAAGTGATTTTTGTGATGGTAGGAAGGTGGTATTGTTGATGTTCATATGTGAAGTGCATTGGTAGAAAATGTAGAAAACAGCAAATACAGTAATGACTGTATTGTGGCTGGGATTAACCTGATAAAACTGCAGAAATTGTGGAGAAAAATGTAAACACTACTAAGGACATTAAGGAAGACACGTAGAAAGAACAGAATACTGCCCTGTAAGAAAGGCAACATCTACAAAATCATGGCAATGAAAAAAATGCAGCACTTGTAAAGAGAAAGGTAACTAGATCAGAGAAACAGACTATTTATATAAATCACTTTAGATATTTGAGAGACATGGAAAAGGGATTTCTGTTTAGATTTCAAGTCTTTTAATGCCACACCTCTTCGGACCGTACATGGTAAAATCTGGGATGTTCACTGCCCAACCATGCACAGAGGCCATAGTAAGCTTTATTAGCATTCCATTACAGTCACTTGGGTGCCCTGTTTCCAGAACTCTTCCTGGCTCTTCTCCCACGTATAATGGTTTCATGTGTGGGGTGTTGTTTGCATATTCAATGTACAACATTGTATTTCTTGCTTCAATGTACAACATTGTATTTCTTGCAGGTGCTTTCTGAAAGTTTTAGTCTTCAATTGGATAATAAAAGGCAGTACTGACTAGGGCAGTGGGAATAGCAGTCTGTCTAGCTCAAAACTCATTACTAGTGAAGTTACCAATCACCAATTAATTACAATGAATTATCAATGAAATACAGAATGGTTTCCCAGCTTTTAGTTTGAAAAGAGCTTTTAAGGTCAGGATGAACATCATAATGGGAAGATTAAAATCTTATTTATTTCATGTGTATTATGTGTTAAATGACCATTTGAGCAAGTTAGCCAAGAGAAATTTCAATTTGTATGTTTTTTCTGCATAATTATAAATGGCACCCCATTTAATTCTTAAAGGTATCTTGGTTTGTACTTGAAATTATATGGTCATCTTAATCATAAGTGAACCAGCCGTTTGTTTTCCATTTCACTTAAACTAAAGCAAGCTCTGTCTCAGAGTGTCTAAAGTCTGTGCATTCTCTTCTTTTTATACAGAGTTGAAGGACAAAAGAAATTTCAAATGATAATGAAAGTAAGAACCATTTATATGTGTGTTGCAAAAACTCTGGCCTTCAGGTGATAGAAGGAACCTATAATCCAAGATATTCTTTATTTTTAGGGCTCTAACGGGGGAATTGACAATGAACAGTTTTACATGTATTTAAGATTTCATTTTGGATCACTAGAGGGAAAATAAGCTGCTTTTGAGACAGTAAGTTCTTAAAGTGTCAAAATCTATCAAAAGAATGACTTTTGCTGTCCTGTGGATAATTTTACAGGAAACCATAAATGCCTATTGAGACACTCCCTTGATGAAATAGCGATTTATTTGTTCCAGTAAGATATGCAGGTGATGCAGTAGGTTGATCCCAGTGCTTTTATAAAAATCTCTTTAACATTGATATTTTTTGAATGCTAGAGTTCTAATTTTTCATTTGATTTTGAGTGTTGATAAGAAAAGTAAAAACTAGGCAAATACAAGCTAATTTATTACAAATGGGAGAGAAGACACCAATCTTAAAATAGATACAAGCAGATAAATTCCCCTCCAGTGGGGATAAGGATTTAATTCCTACACCCCTCCAACTGAAGATATGCTAGACTTAGCGACTGACTGAGTAACTGACTTACAAAGATTGAACAAGAAGTTGAAAAATAGCAACTTTAAACTGGAAAAATCTGAAAAACACCACCTTAACCAAGTGACGAGGTTAACATCATCAGTAATGTCATGTGGAAATTGTGTTAGTCCCATATATGATGTGACAAGGACATTTTACCAAAAATCATAACCCCAATCTAATCAAGAGAAAACTATCAGATAAACCCAATATTGTGGTTCATTCGACAGGATACCCAGCAGTATGCCTCAGGGATATCAAGGTCATGAGAGAAAAAGAAAAGGAAAGACAGAAGCTGTTACAGACTACAGGAGACGGGGAGAAATGACAATAAAATGCAGTGTGATGTGGTTTGGATAGTAGAACATATACTAATGGGATAACTGGTGAAATCCAAATAAAGTTGGGAGTTTGTTTGATAATAATGTACCAATGTCAATTTTTTAGATTTGACTAATATTCTGTGAAATGTAGGATGTTAGCAATAGGGAAAACCAGGTGAGGAGCATACAGGAATACTCTGTATTACCTTTGTAACTTTTCTATAAATCTCAAATCATTCTAAAATATAATGTTCATTTTTAAAATCTAATATAGATATATATATTTCAATCTGGTAGAGACTAGGAGTTGCAAATAACGTTAAAACTAGAGGAATTAGCAGAACTTATCATGAATAGTTTTGGTGTTTTCTGGAAAGATGTAAATAAAGAAGGTTAATTAGAATGCATTCTTTTTTAAAGAAAAATATTCCAAATGTATATGTGAAGAAAGCATTCTTCCTTTCTAACTTCTATATTACCTTACCCATCTACTGTAGATTGCAAAAATGGTCAAAATATCTTCTCAATCTTGGTGTATTTATCCCTTTCCAGTGTGACTTTTTTGTTCCTCCCATCAAGAGATGGAGACTATTTCTCCAACCCTCAAATCTGGGCATGGCCACATGACTTGCTGGGGACAAGGGAACATAGAAACTTCTGGCACAGTCAGAGGCTTTAAAACTGCTTGTACGTTGGTGTTCACCATCTGAAAATCTGAGTTGGCAGGATCCTGGACTAGCCTTCTTGAGAACGAGGGACCAGGTGAACAGAGGCTCATCTGACAACCAGCACAAACCACCAGCTTCGTGGTTGCTGGCATCTGGGACATCCAGATCTAGTTGAACCACTAGATGACAGTAGCCCCATGAGCACTCCTAAACAAGACTAGCAGAAGAACTGCCCAAATGAGCTCAGGCCAAATTACTGATTCACTGAATTGTGAAAAAATGTGTGGATTGTGGTTTTAAGCCACTAAACTTCTGGGTGTCTTTTAATGCAGCAATAGATTACAAGGACACCAACCTATGTTCCAACCACATTAGCATAAACACTGTTCTCTGTGCAGATCTGTCAAAACTGTCCTGCTTTCCTAGGGCTGCCAATTTTCCTCCGGTAAGGACACCGTCATATTGGATTAGGCCCTACCCTAATCCAGTTTGAACTCACCCTAATTTATCAAAATTTCAGAGACACTTTTTCCAAATTAGGTCAGATTCACAGGACCAGGGATTAAGATCTGAAAATATCTTTTTTGGGGGGATACAATTCAACGCAAAACAGACAACAATCTTTGTTCCAGAGACATTAATATAAGCAATACTCTCTGTGGAGACCAGTATTTGATCTGTCCAAACCCAAATACAGGTTTAACACTCCACATGGAACGGTTTCTTCATCCCAAAATCTTTTCTATCTGTTAAAGCCCTATTCATCATTCAACTGTGATTTCCTTGAAGGAGGTGACTATACCATAGACATGTTCATTCTCTAGCTTCTAAGACAGTACCAAGTATTGAAAGTAGGAGTCCAAGGGAAAATGTGGTTCATCTTCCCAAAAGCACATCATTTTGAGCACAAGTAAAAGACTAGATTTTCTGTTTTTGACAAAATGCAAGACCAGATGTGCAAAGGCGCGGAAAGCCAATATGTTGAACAAATAAAGAAAAACATAATTTAGAAAGAATGGCTGAACTAGTAGGAAAGGAAAGGAAAGGAAACATCTAGATGTCAGAAACAACATAAAAGTTCAATCCCATGGGAGTAAGGAAGGAAGGCTACTGGACAAAACCTTTAGCTTAAATGGGTCATACATTCAGGGGACACAGAGCTTGGAGCTACAGAAGGGTGAGAGGTCAGATATTAAAAGTCCTAAAAAGCAAGAAACCTTTAAGTCATACACTTCAGTGGGTAAAGTAGATAAACACCTCTGAAGCAGAGCTGTCCCTGTCTCAGCCTTTAAGGTAAAACTGAAAACAACAATTAACAACAACAACAAACAAAACCCTCTTCTGAGATTTTTAGCCTCATGAAGGGTATGTAGGGCTAGAATTCCTATTACCCATATGGCCTTATAAATCCTTAACTTTAATATACAATTTAAAGTTATCCTAGATAAGCAATACTTCTAAATATATGAGAATAAAGCAAAAGAAAGTATTCTTTGAAAGAATGCAGTTTAAGTAATTTAACTTAAAATGCTATTATAAATATCATTTCTACTAGTACTGATAAATTACTACTTATAATAAAAGCACTAATGATCATTAAAGCTAAAAAAAAACCAAATACCTTTCAAAGAAGTATATGCTTAAAATTAGGCATCCACAAATAATATTTAGCATTTAAAAATCTGCAAAAATGCATAAAATCTTCAGAGGTCAGGAAAAAGACAAATATATAAATATATTTAGTGTTTAAAAAGAAACGAGGGGTGGGTTGGAGGAACAATACACCAAATGTAAGATAGGGGCTATAGTTAGTGGTAATATTTTGACGACGCTTAATGCAAGGTGTTGGTAGAGAGGTGATGTATGGGACTCCTGTATGATGTGATGCATGTTTATTTTTTTAAGTTCACAACATTTACTATACACTTATTGTTTATGTATGTTCATGTACGAATGATATTCTTCAATAAAAAATACTAAAAAAAAAAAGAAATGAGGAAATGAAATGTGTGGCAAGGAAACAAGTTATAAAAAATGGTCAGGCAGATTTGAATATGATTCAAATAGATTTTAGCAGTAAAAATGTGAAAATAAATATTCAGAACTTAATAGATTGTATACTCAGTAGTGTAGACATAGTAGAAGTGATGAATAGAAACTTAGAAGGTAGGTGTGAAAAAATTACACAGAATGTCAGAAGGTATTATGGGAGGAAAGGAAAAAATAAGAAAAAGAAAAAATAAGATATTAACATATAATTAATTAAGATGCTAGAAATTAATTCAAATATAAAATTAATCATGATCAAAATAAATGACTTAAAAGTATAGTTAAGAACAAAAACTTTCAGATTGGATAAAAAATCTGGTTTTATACTGTTTATTAAAAATAAAGTGAAAGGTAAAGAGAGACTGCAATTAAAAATATAGAAAATATGTTCACCTGGGAATCCTACTGAGAAGAGCACAGTCTTGCCTTATTACTGCCAGAAAACAAGGTTAAGATGTATAAATTATTTGGAAAACATTAAGTGGGAAAATATATCAAACCTAACCATAATGGGATATTTTAATATAACTCTCTGATTATGATTGAACATGCTTCAACATTATTAAGTATACAGCAGGCTTAAGCAATATAACCCTCCAACTTGACCTAATTTATATATATATTATATATATAAATTATATATTATAATATAATATAATATAATATAATATAATATATAATGCACCCTAAGCATACAGAATATACATTCTTTTCAAGTGCCCATGGAAAATTTTCCACAATAAACTATATTCTTGGCCATAAATATCACCAAATTTCAAGTAATTGAAATTGTACCAAGTATGTTTTCTGACCACAGTGTAATTCATCTAGAAGAGGCTAACAAAACGACTTTTAAAATCTCCAAATACTTGGAAAGTAAGCAATATATGTCAAAATAACCTATGCATTATCTCCACTCTACTCCTGATAACTCCAAGAAAGGTTTTTTTTTTTTTTTAATTGATTATTGTATTTTTCAGTTTTATTCTTTTCATCTGGTTCTTATTACAATTCCCATTTCTTTGCCTAGCCTTTCTAGTTTTTTTCCACTTGCTTCAAGAGAATTTGTAACTGCTTGGTGAATCACTTTTATAATTGCTGTTTTAAAAATCCATGTCAAACAATGCTAACAATTGATTGTTCTTGATGTTGGTGTCTTTTGATTGTTTTAATTCATGCTGTGATTTTCCTAGTACTTGTTGTGCCAGTGAATTTCAATTGAAATCTGAATATTTTGGGTATTACTTTATGAGGGTTATTTAAGTCTTCTTTTTAAAGTCTTATTTGAGCACAATATATGGCTTAATTAAGATCTTTTTTAAGCCTTTGGTTTTCCTGACCTCCTCTGACACACACCTGCAGGAAAAGTTGGAGGGAGGTGCCTTGTTACTGCCATGTGATGGTAGGTCCAGCTTCTCCGCTTGGCCCTCACTGACACCCAAAGGGGAAAGAGGGACTCCTTGCTCCTGTTGGTGGGAATGGGACTTCAAATTCCCCACCGAGCCTCTCCTGATGTTACCCTGGCTAGGAGGGGCAGGAGTGCCTCCTTGATGCTTCCCATGTGGCCTCCACTGACACCAGGAGTGGAGGTTTTCTTTGTTCCCACAGGACGGTAGAGAAAGTCTTCTGACATTACCCCAGGGAGAGAAGGAAGGGTGCCTTATCCTTGCTGTAAGGGTGGAAGTCGGGGTTCCCACATAGTCTCCACTGACACCTGATGTGAGGGGTAGGAGACGTCCACCACCTGGCAGAGATGAAACTCCTGGCTTCTTACTTGGCCCTCCTCACATCATGCTGGTGGAGGTGGGAGGGGAAATTTGGGGGAAGCTCCTTACAGTCTGGCACAGGTAGAATTCTAGGCTTCCTGCTTAGCCTTTGCTGGTGTGGGTGAGAGTTGGCCCTCGGGATTTTCTATGGTGTTTGGCTAGACTAGAGCAGTTATTTTCCATATGTTTTCTGTCTTGCTAGTCTGCCCTTTTACGGATGCTTTGACTAGTAAAAGAGGCTTTTGTTAGGGTGTATTTTTTTTTTTTTTGTCTGCACTTGGTGATTCTCGGTTTCTGGCTTCTTTAGCAACAATTCAGGGATATATGAGGCAAAAAGAAAACCCAAGGAACTAGCGCGTTACCCAGAGGAGGTTTCCAGTCCATCTGCCTTCTTCTTTCCACCTTTCAAATATTATTTTAGGCTTATTTTACATGTAATGTCCAAGGATTTTAGTTCAGCGGGAGGAACAGGGAAAATTATGTCTACTTCACCTTCCCTAAAGCAAAATTAACAGCATTGTTTTTAAATGCTCTAATTGGAAACAACCCACATATCCATCAACAGTAGAATGGATAAATAAATTTCGATATATTTCTACAATAGAATAATGTAGAGTAAGCAAGGAAAGTGAATGTTACACAAATACACGGAACAGTGTGGGTGGATTTCATATATAAATGTTGTCCGAAAGCAGCTAGATTCAAAATGCCTTAAATTGTGTAATTCCACTAATATAAAGACAAAACAAGCAGAATCAAACCATGGTTTTCGGAATTAGGAGCTGGGGGAGCTGCAGTGATGAGGAGGCCTTCTGGAATGTTGGCTCTTTTCTGTTATTTGACCTGGTTTAGGCTTACATGACTGGTAGGTGTTTTGATCATTCAATTATGTTATGTTTATGTTTTGTGCACTTTTTATTAATATCTTTATATTTACCATAAAATGCACAAACATTTAAATAAAACAAAAAAATCAACTTAGTAAACAAACAAGGAAAATTAAAACCACTTCACAACTACCAAATATACAAAAGCAAAAAGGTTTGACAGTATCCCATATTTGGAACAATCATAATCCTCATCCAATGAGAATACAAGCTATAAAGTCAAAATTGAAAATAAATATAAATTACAGGAATTTGAATATACATCTATCATAGTTCTCACAGATTGCACCACAAGGCAAACTATGGACAAATCGATTTATAACTGAACTAGACATGAGCAAGAATGTTCTTAGCATCATTTTTCTTACTAGTGGAAAATCTGAACACAATAAAGATGTCCATCAACAGGAGAAGAGTTATGTTGAGGAAGGGCCCCACAATGGGTTAAAACACAGCAGCATTCTGAAAGTGGGGTCCACAGACACCTGGGACACCTGGGTGTCCCTGAGAACATTTTGAGGGTCTGCGAGATCAAAACGTTTTTCATATCATACTCATATGTTATTTACCTTTTTCCCTGTGTGATATTTTCATTTAATATGATAAAGCATTCTTAGGTAAACGTGCAAGTGTCTCAGAGTATGAGTAAATGGTGCAACACCAAGCTGTGCTAGGTGTCAATGCCAGGCACTCATAGTAAAAAAGAAAAATGCCAATTTCACTTAAAAATGCAATGATGAAACACTAACACATTAATTTTATTAAATTCTGAGCCTAGAGTACACACCGTTTTAACAGTCTGTGTGCTGAATCAGGAAATACACATAAAGCACTTTGGGGCTAATCCTTGTGTGATGGCTATCTCGAGGAAATGTGCTTGTGCAATTGAGTCATAAGGACTCTAGAGCCTTTCATCACATGACCCCCCTTTTTACTTGAAAGAATGACTGACTGATACAAGATGTGGTTATTTAGGATTGGGCATTTCATAGATATTTTCACAAAAATGAACAAAATGAGCCTGATCCTTAAAGAAAACAGCTGATAATATCTGAAGCTAATGATAAAATTTGATATTTCAAGGGAAAATTAGAATTTTGGAAAAATTTTATCTGCCACTGTAAACCTGGGAGTTTCACAATACTTAAAGTTGTTTTTTAATAAAAATATTAGTGAAAATAATTGAAGTGATTTTTTAATTTTATAAACTGAAGTACATCAACCTTTGAAAGATTTGTGCAAGTCAGCACACCATTATTTTCCAAATGACCAGTTTATAAAATTACAAATATTTGAATGGATAAAAGATCCATTTAAAATGCAAGATAGACAAATGGATTATATGTAACAGAATAAATTGCAACTAACCTTTAAGAACTACCACTTGCCAAGTTTTTGTGTGATGTCAAAGACGAATATGTACGATTATCTGAAAAAGCATTTAAAATACTCCCTTTCAAACTTCATGTCTGAGTGAGGCTCCTTTTTTGTTCACATATTTTCAGGAAAACAATACAGTACAACAGATGAATATCGCACAGATATGAGAATGCAGCTGCAGTCTATTAAGCCAACCATTAAAGAGATTTGCAAAATTGTACCAGAAAGCTACTCTGCAATATATTTTTGAACAATGTTTATTTTTCATGTAAGTGCTACTTATATTGATATGTAATATATCTATTCTTACTAAAATAATAAATATTAAAAACATTTCTTAGTTTAAATTTCTATTTTAATTTGTGTGATATCTACTTTGTTGGACATCACCACTACCATTCTAATAAATAAGCTTTTTGGTTTTTTTTACTGAATTTTAAGAATGTAAAGGAGTCTTGAGACCAAACGTTTGAGAATTGCTGCTTTAGACAATGAAAATTATTTAAATAGAACCATACAAATCAATTTGATGAATCTAAAAACAATGTGGAATAAAAAGCATGGTAAGAAAAAATACATACAGTATCAGTTGATTTTTTAAAAGCTGAGACAAGCGAAACTAATACATATATATACACATATATACATACATATTATATATATAGTGATACAAATACAAAGACATGCAAAGAAAGATTATCAACAAATTAAGAAGCGTCACAGTTGTTGGGGGACTTACGGGGATGTGATTGGGGAGTGGCCCACAAGGCACTACAAAGTACTGTTAATATTTAAGTCTTTAGTGAAGTGTTGGTTTATTGGGTTCATTTTATTTTTATTATTTAACTTTTCATATATGTTATACTCATGAATTTATGCTTTCCAATATTACTGAATTTTCTCCATTTATTACAAATTTTTCTCTATCATTACAAATTTTCATAAATAACAAATTACATGCTAGATAAAACTTTTCATCATTGCCAATAACCAAAAGAACACATTATTGGAGGCGCATGGCTACTTTATTCTGAAACATTGTGTAGTTCTTTAATCTATGATGAGTTCTATGAGTTTGTGCCATTCTTTTTCTATGTTTTATATACAGTAAAAAAAAAAAAAAGAAAGAAAGAAAGAAAAGAAATTACATAAACATGCCTAAGCAGTACTCATGTGAAAGTGCTTGCAAGTTGGGTCATACATTTGTTTTGGAAACTAAAGCAAACATAACAAAAAAAATGGAGTGATAAAAAATAATAATAAACATCATTTGAGTAGTAGCTCTTTGAACAACAACCATAGAATCTGATGTGTTGCAGCTGTTGTCATCCTAATTGTTACTTACATATGCCGTAAGTTCTTTTATTTTAGAATTATCTTTCTGATATTTAGTTAATGCCTTTCTTTCACTCAACAACTATGCACCGGGCACTGTGGGAAACACTTCACATGTTTCAACTTTAATATAATTTTAAGAACGAATATATGGCATGTGTATAATAACAGGAGATTCAGCTAGAAAAGTTCCTGGTACACTATCGACTGTTGGTAAATATTTATAGACTAAATGATTTGTGATTGAAAAGCAGGTGAATGAATTAGAAATTGGCCAAAATTCATCCAACGAATTCACAGCAAAACTGGGATTTGAGCCCATTGTTCTCTGAAGGCTTCCAATCTAGGCTGTCATCTTTTAGCACGTATGTAAATCACTGCTTTCAGAACCAGGTCTGGCTGCTGCTTTCAGAACCTGCCCCCGTTATATGTTTGTCTCACCTGTTTGCATTCAGACTGCCCCATGCCTTAGATTAGCTTAAATGAGTCAACCTATTGCTAACCCACTGTAAGGTTTCAAATGTTATTTCTAAAGGTTAGAAAGAGCCATTTGAGTCAGTGGAAAGTCTATAACCACAGACGCATAGAATGGTCGCTGGTGGATGAGGGGGTAACTGAGGAAGTACTGTGTGACTCAATGCCATAAGAACATTTTTTCATTACATTTGAAATGTAAATATATGGAGTTTCTTTAAATACTTTTATGGCTTATTCTACACACCACCATAGTGAATCACTGGAGAGATATTTTCAAGACAAGAAATGAGCTGAGGGAATATGAGGGCAAACTGCCTACCTTCATTTATGCCAGAGATACTGAATGCTAAAAATGCAGAAAGACGCACTCCTTTCTCTGCAGGCCTAACACTGCAAATACAAACCTAGGAAAAGGTCCAATACAATATGTAGCAGAAGAGTAAATCAGCAAGCACACTCTCTTTCCATATTTTGTAGTTCAGTGATACAAGCCTTTCTGTTTACAAAGGAGTTTCAAAGCTCTGGTCTTCTTGTTTACATACTACTGCAAGATGTCTGCGTTGGATGAGTTCCCCCCACCCCCGGTGTGTTTTTCCACAAAGCGCACATGAGATTACTGATCTAAAATAAATATAAATATTTGTGAGAGCCTGCATGAATATGGGTGACCTTTCATTATGTAAAGCAGCAGCCGGCAGCACTGCAGGCTAATGTTTAACACACTGTAAAGGAAAGAGAAATAATCAAGAAATTAAAATTTAATCGGTGATTTGCGACATTAGCACATGTTGAGTTGTAATGAATATTCACCGTTATTCTAGCTGATTTCACTTCTTTCCCAACCATATTGCTTCAAAGGCTATTGCTTTGGCTGTTCAAAATATCTTCTTTGGAATTTACAATGCTTATATAAAAAATGTGTATACCAAAATAGTACAATTTTCATTATACATGCACACACACGTGGATGTGTACAGGAAATAAAAATGTTCAAGATGTAGACATTCATTTCAGAAGCAAAGCCACAGCAATTTTCTAAAATGCAGTATCTCAAAAGAACAAAACTAGTCTTATATAATGGATACATGCATGTACACACATGCTTATTGCTCATTTCTCTCTCACGATTGAATCACGCATTAATAGCCAGCTTAAATACAGCCTAATATTTTTCTGGTGTGTTTCCAGGTCTCTGAAGAATATGAAAAATTATCAGGAAAATGCATTCAGATAAGAAAGAAGTTTTAGATTTAAAGTACATTATTTGGAAGGGAGTCAGATGTATTGTCTATATTGTGTGCCTTGCTCAATCTCACCTTCAATGTGTCTTCCATACGGTCCCCAGATTTCTTTTCCTAACATGCAGATAAAATTATGCAAATCTCCTTTTCAAACTTGTTCAATGGTTCTTTCTTTTCTACCAACAGTCATTTGTATAATTATTATGACCTGGCTCTGCCTTCCATCAAACTCTTTTCCCTTAAAGTTGGTATTTGTTTGTTTCTGGTTTCATTTTTGTCTTTTTCCCCTCTGCTTGTAATCTATTGTGGAGGTCATCCTCATATGATTTTGCTATAACTGTGTTCAATTTATATGCTCAGCAAGCCTGGCTTTACCCCCTGACTCCTACAGGTAGGCATGTGAAATCAGGCTCAGCAAGTCAGAATACCCTACAGCTTTGGCAACTCTAATTGGTTCTGGAAAGGAAAAATGACCCAAAATAAGCCAATCCACATCCTACACGGAACGTGGCTACAAAAACTACAGTGGTAATGACAGCAGCAGCAAAAATTACTCTCTCGTCCTCTGGGGTATCAAGCTAATGGATGTGAATTTCCAGCTTTGGCCAGTATCTTTTTCAACTCGCTGAGAAAGTAGCCAATGCAGAGGAAAGAAGAGACAAGGGATGGGGACCAGAAAGAATCTAGATGATGTTATCTGAATCCCTGGAGAGTGATATGCCAGATCACATTCTTTTAAGTTATATGTGCCAAGTATTTCCCCATTTCCCACTAAATACGATTGAGGTGAATTTCCATCTTTGTAACTCATAGAATCATTACCAATATATCCTCTCATTCCACAAACTTTAATATCCTGCATTATTGGACTTCTTATATTTTCCAAATTCACTCAATATTATTTCACACTTCCATGGTTTTGCACAAGTTCATTTGTCTGGGATTCCCTCCCATTACTTCTCAGCCTAGTTAACCACTTCTCACCGTTTCACTCCCATATGAAATTCTTTCTCTGCTGTCAAGATTTCTCTGACTCCTGCAGAAACCCAGCAAGAGTTTCCCACTGATGACCCCTGAAGGGTGGCTAATCAGCAGCATATGTGTTTATTTATACCAGCAGGCCCTTTTAATTAACAGCTCTGAGGAGAGTATTTTCTTTTTTTGGTGGGGTGGAATTTAGTGCAATATATTAGAAAACATTTCTGACAAGTTCCAGTTATAAAGCATAATTCATTTTAAAATTCAAGAGAGAAGAAAACAAAATGTCAAGAGGTCTAGTCTGGGTACAGATGGACCAAATATTTATAGGATTCCAACAAAAAAATTCCCTTAACTAGCTCCTACGCATCCCATAGCCAAGGGTTGGTCCTGTTTTTACTCTCCCATATCAATTCGTGGATGCTTACCTAATTCATAACTGATGACCATAGTACTGACCTGACCCTGGAATGTCATTACCTCTGCTGACTCCATAACAGTCCCCTTACCAGTCCTTGAAATCGGGCCCCTTAACAGCACAGGGCTGATAGATGAAGAAGTATAAACACCATCTTCAATACCATTTACTCCTAGGTCCATGAGATTGTGTCACAGGCAATACAAACCCCATGGCAGGATTCCAGACAACTTGATTTACATGAGTTTCTGAAGGACGTTAGACTTGTCCTGAAGCCTTGTCAAGGACAAAAATAAGCAGCAATATTAATGATACCAAATACATTAACGGAAACCAATATTCTAATTTTTTGTTTTAATTTATTTTAGAATATTTGCTTTATTCTATCCTCATAAGTAATTGTAATATGGAAGTTCCTCTGCAAATCACAGTAGTATCTGATTTTTACTCTATATCTTTCTTTGATTTTTGAACATATACATAATTCCCTTACTTTTCTTATTGATTTGGTATCCAACATTTCATTTTCTTTGGCAGTAACTCTATGAAATGGTGAAAGCAATGTCATTATCCTCATTTTGTAGGTGAGAAAGTGTGTTGAGTCCTACACCCAACAGCATACCAAGGGATTATAACCCAGGGCCCTGATTCTGTGAAGAATGTTTTCCTCCTTTTACCATGCTGACTCCTGAGTCCCTTCTAACTCCTCAAAGCCCTTGCAATATTGCAGAGTATCTCCTACTCCTGGGATAAGTACAAATTGTCTTGAAGAACTAATCATTTCCACATTCTTAGTCATGAAACTGGAATTTCCATGAGTATACAGAAACTATATAAAATGCTTATGCATGATATTTATTTTAAAAAATGTTTTGCTATTGTTATTAAATATGCAGAAGTAATTCTACAGTTATAGTTATTCATTGTTCTTATGTGCAATAAGAGACGTTGCAAGATTCAGTTTAAATAGTAGATAGATAATATTCCTATAGTGCAACTAAAATGGAAATCTTCAAATTGAACAAGAACTTGATATTTGAATTGTTTATGCAAGGTCGATATAATTTTAGATGAGAAAGAGTTTAAGCCGTGGAAGGAGAGTAGTAAGACACAATAACACAGGAAAAAAAACCATTTTTACTTGAGTTGTTACAACTGATTTGGCCTAGATTTTAAACTGCAGTTGAGCCAGTCACTATTTCTAGTACAACACACACCTGAGTTCGAATGAATGCCAAGACAAGGCCAAGATGTTCTAAAAAGATACATCCTGTTAAAAATGTCTGCTCTGTGTTCTTAAATTCTGCCGAGACTTCACTGAAAATATTATTGTGTTTTCAAGAAATAAACATGAGGAATGACACTATAATAAATTGATGGCAACGGGGTCACATATCCCAGCAGATGACTCTTAAAACCGTGAGTCTCATTAAAATCATGCTCGTATCAAAGAATGATGATGAGACTTCATCTTGTATGCTGTGGTTACATTTTAACAATTCATCATCTCACATTTTTTATAGATTGATTCATAATATTTTGCTTGGATAATGAAGCAGTAAATCCTATTCAAATAATAAACTAATAAAAGTGCAAATACTATTTTATGTAGTTTAGTATATCGGTGCATAACACAGAATCAGAGACTTCAATATCCTAAGGGACTTCGTGACAGTCGGATTAAAATCTTTTACCATTTCTGGAACTTTGGGTTCTTCATTTTAACTCAGTCATCTACCCAAATATCTACAGGAAAGTTTTGTACAGCAAATATTGAAATCCATTTCCTATGTCTTGTTTAGCATATTTTCAACCACTATACAATATGTACTGAATATCGGGCGACTGATTCATTGTTTGGGGTCTAAGAATTAGCTAAGTCAAATAATGTCATTTTCAGTTATTAGCTTTATGGAAAAGTAAACCCAATGATGATGGTGGTATACTTGAGATAGAAAATATATAGTTAAGCACTCAATACAAAAAGACAATTTAATTTTTTTGAAAAACAAGTAAAATCTTGCTAAAGTTTTTACGTAGAAGTTAAGCTTTTCCGAATAAATCTAAATACACCTATTCTCTTTATAATTGCATAAGTGTGCATTTGTAAATCAACATATTTATTTAGAAAAGGATATGTTATCTTCAGAATTTAATTTTACAGTTTGGTATTTTATTTCTTACAACTAAGTATTTTCGAACCTTTAAAGACAAACGCTGTAGTGCTAAAGATAAATGAAAATACCTAAATTATGAAAACACTTTAATGCAGGCTTCTTGAAATCCTCCTCTTCCTTACTCAAAAGGAATATAGTCCAGCAATGTTAGTGACTTGGTGATGAGATGATGTGACTCTTCTTTTAAAAGTACCATAAGGGATCAGCTTTAAAGATCAGAGGTACACTAAAGCGACTTCAGCTCATGGGTTTTTTCATTTGTTTTTTAAGCAGTTTTATTGAGATATATTTGCATACCATATGATCTATCCAATGTCTATAATCAATGGCTTTTAGTATAATCACAATGTTGTATATTCATCATCTCAAAAATTTTAGAACAATTGCATTACTCCAAAAAGAAAGAATCCACACCCCCTTAGCATTTCTTCCTCAGCCCTACATAACCGCTAATCTAATTTCGTCTTTAAAAATGGATTTATATTTACATTTTATATAAATGGAATCATACAATATGTAGTACTCTGTATCTGGACTCCTTCACTGAGTATAATGATTTTTTGTCTGATATTAACATTTTGTAGTATCAACCTACAGATTGTGCAATTATGAACGAAATATATTATGTGAACTATAAATATATTATATGAAATATGAATATGGGTAGAATTGCCTATATAGGACCGTTTTTCTCATGGGTTTTTTTGTTGTTGTTGTTGTTACATATCTCCCCCCTTTCTGCTTGCTTTTGCTGTGTGTTCATTTTGTGTGTGTATTCTTCTATGTCTGCTTTGTCTCCCCCGTTGTGGCAACACGCCAAGTTGGCCCACCGCACAGGCGGCTTGCCCCCCCTGTGGGCAGCTCTGCTCCGTTTCGCGGGCGGCTCTGCTCCATTCGCGGGCGACTTGCCCTGCCCGTGGCGACTTGCCCTGCCTGTGGCGGCTTTGCCTTGCCCGTGGCGGCTTTTTGCCCTGCCCGTGGCGGCTTTTTGCCCTGCCCACGGCGGCTCTGCCCCGCCCATGGCGGCTAGCCCCCTCAAGGCGGTCTGCCCACTCGGAGAGGTCCCACGAACCAAACCAGTGCCCTATCCACTGGGCTACAGCTGGCCCCCTCTCATGGGTTTTTAAAGGCCACATGATGAATAAACACAGGGTAAGAAACAACCCATGGAAGAGAATTGCTCAGGACACAATGTGTGTCTGACCATGACGGAGGAAAGATGTCGTTCATCTCAGCAGAAGCTTTCTCTTGCTCCCAGCACTTGTGTCCTGCCATAACGTCGTCTGCTATTCTCTGTACTTTTTTCCTTGGCTCTGTTCTTCCAGCCATTATCAAGTGTTTCTGTTTTCTTCAAATTTAAACTGCTAGTGAGGGATGAAACTTTGATTGGATCAGCCAGTCACCATGTACCTTATCGTACTTTATTGCGCACACCTTTTATAGGGTAGCTGTTGCCTTTGGATAGGTGACCATCTCTGATCCAATAATCTGTGGTCAGGTTGACAGAATTATATGAAACAAAACATAATAACACTTTGGTAGAGGGTTTGCCTGCATTCTGAAGCATTTGAAAAGGGATTTGATGAAATTTTCACTTAAATTAGGACATGTTGGCCGCCAGGGCCGCTGCCTGGGGAGCCACACAGGTTCCATTTACAACGATGCTTGCCATAAATTTTGAGCTGTATTTGGAAAAATACTGACCAGAAGGAAAAAAATGATAAAATTTTCCCTCATGGTGGATAAACAAGGACAGACCCAACTTTCTCAGTACTATGAACACATGGAGATTAATAAGCAGACACTTCTGGAAACAGAAGTCATAAAGAGTTGTCTCTCTCGAGCCAATGAACAATGCTCCTTCATTGAATATAAGGATTTTAAACTGATACATCGTCAGGATGCAGCTCTCTTCAATGTGGTTGGAGCTGATGACACTGAGAAAGAGACGGCTTGTTTATGAATTCAACCATAGCTTTGTAGAAGTTTTAGGTGAGTACTTCAGTCCAGTGAGTGAATTAGACCTAATTTTTAATTTGGAGAAAGCATACATCGTTTTGGATGAGTTGGTGTTAAATGGCTACACTGTAGAAACTGAGCAAGAATTCTTGCCTCACTACTAATTTTTGATGAGATGTCAGAATGCTGAATAATGGAAGGCCCGGTCAGACAACGCTGATTTATAGGAAATGCAAGTGCCATGGACCTCTCAACCTCTGTAGCCCAGAAGAATCTGGAAAACCACACGTTGCAATGGGGTATCCTCCCAAAGACATTATAAATAGACATTTTCCAAATTCCCTAAAGGGAATACAAAACTGTACTTTAAAATATGATGTACAAAGAAAAGTTTTACCTAAACTGGGAGATGTAAGTTTTATTTTCTAACTGTAGGCATATTCCCACTTTAAAATTTGGGAAAAAGGGATTTGGTCTGTGCTTTCTTTAAACTATTAACACTTTTTGTTGTAGTAGCATGTATATAACATAAAATTTGCCATTTTTGCCATTTTTTAAGTGTACAATTCAGTGGCCTTGCTTTTATAGTGCTGTGCTACCTTCACCACCTTCCAGTCAGTAAAATTTTTCATCATATCAAACAGACGCTCTTTACTCATTAAACAATAATTCCCCATTCCCCCTTTCCTCAGCCCCTGATAACTAATGAAGTTGCTTGTTTGAGATATTTCGTATCAAGTGGAATCACACAGTGTTTGTCCTTTTGTGTCTGGCTTATTTTACTCAGTGTGGTGTTTCCAGGGTTCATCCGTGTTTTAGTATGTGTAAGAACTTCTTTACTTTTTACGGCTGTTGGATATGCCACATCTTGTTGGAATCCAGTCAGTCATCAATGGACAGTTGTGTTGTCTCCACTTTGACTATTGTAAATGGTGCTGCTATAAACATTGGTGTACAAGTAAAAATAACCTAGTACACGCTACTACTGGCACCCATCAAGTGTCAATTATCATCATCACCATAATCATCATTGTGATGATGTCAGTGATTGCTACAGACCAGTTCATTACAAATTCTTAAGAACTTTAGGACATACTAATGATACTGATAATGAAAATACCCTTTAAGCAAACTTTATCCACTGGATTGAAATATTGTTTGTGAAATGGATGGTAATCCTCTTGTTTCATGCTTAAATTGGGGGCTTGGTTTACGCTTTTCATTTTGCTTCCATACTAACAAATGTGCTAGCAAAAGGATTGTACCCAGATCTATGAATGAAGTTATCTGCTGTCACAACTTCTTCCATTGTTAGATGCTGCTTCTCTTTAATACAACTCACCCACTTCCTATGTGGCAGAATTGCATAGGTGCTGTACCATATGGGACAGTTCAACTATCACAGTTTTCATTTCTGTCTTGATCAAAGAATGAATAGCACATTATCAACAGTCTTTCAATAATTTTTATCTGAATATCTAGGCTCCAGTGATCACCAACATGGCTAGTAATCACAGAATCATTCAACCTAATATGATTCAGTTACTTTGCTGATGGCTGCTCTTTAAACTTTACACATTATGTTTGTTAAATCTTAGAAAAGTCTAGCTATAAATATTTAAGGTCAAATAAAATAAAACAAGATAATTTTCTATTAATTAACTCATAATAATTTTAGGATTTAAATTTAATATTTGAAAAACATCAGTTTAGGCTTTAAAGCATGCTCATTGCTCAAAGAAGGAAGTATTTAAAATATTATGCATATGTTAACATACATAAAGTCACATTAGCATTAATAAATCCTCCCTAAACAATTAGTGAAAATCTACCAAATTGAATATACTGTGATGTGTATTAGATGAGATAAATATAGAGAAATATTAATATACCTAATTATTTCTCTTGGTTAATTTCAGTAGTGTATTACTAAAAATTTAAACACTTTTTAGGTAAAATAAAATAATATTGATACCTCAATATAAAAGATTTTTAGAGTTCATGTTGAGAGACCAAATTATGGATCTCTCTAGTAGTAATTTTGGTAACCAAATTTTCTTGACCCTTGTTATATGTCCTACTCAGTGTGGCTCATCATTTAGGATGAGAGCCGGTATTGAAAATAAGGTATTTTTATTGACATAAGTGCAAAAATAAATGTATATATAAGACAGGAGATGCAAGAGTGTCCTTCTGTGAGCTAGAGCTGATGTACATCACTATTACAGGGCGGTGGGAAAGTGGAGAAGCATGGGAAAAATACAACTGGTGTGACCTATGGACTGTGATTAACAGCAATACAGCAATATTTTTGCATTAATGCCAAAAATGTACTACATTGATAATGGAGGCGTATGGAAAAATGTACACCATGGACCATGGTTGGTGGTAATATTCTGATGATATTTTCTCATAATCTGTAGTGTATATTCCACCATAGTGTGGTGTGTTGGTGAAGGGGTGTTGTATGGGAATTCTACACATGTGCATGGTTGTTTTGTAAATTCACAACCTCTGTAATAAAAATAATAGGGTGGGTTGGGGGAAAATACACCAAATGTAAGATATGGGCTATAGTTAGTAGTAAGATTTTCACAATGCTCTTGCCTAGTTTGTAAAAAATGTTTCACAAAAATGCAAGGTGTTGGTGGAGGGGTGATGTATGGGGCCCTTCTATAATGTTATGCATGTTTATTTTCTAAGTTCTTAACTTTTACTATACCCTTATTGTTTATGAATGTGTGAAGGGTATACTTAAACATATATTTTTAAAATGGTATATATAACACAGGAAGTTAGCAAAGATAAGAGTATGAACTGTTTTGGATATATCAGGGATAACTTACTGAAGAAAATGGCTTATAAGATAGGTTTTTAAGAATGAGTACAATTATTCCATCTAAAGGATATTCCAGTGAAAGTGAAAACATGAAAAATATAGGCAGACCCAAATATTCATCCGGTTTACTTTTGTTTCAGTTACTCTCTACACTGCCCAAAGTTTCAATCAAGGTTCCAATTGCATTTTTAGTTTCCCATCTTTATAACATCATATATGTTAGAAGAGACTATATTAAATCAGTGGCTCTCAAGTGAAAGTTTCTAAAAAAATATTGAAAAGTAATTGCAAACATTAGGGTACTTGTTTGGCAGCAGTAGAAGAGATCCATCTTTAATTTCAGATAAAAATAGCAAATACATGACATACACTTTCCCCAAGCCCTCCTTCCCTATATACCCCTACTGCCCACCGATCTCAGGTTTCTTCTCCTGTGGGAGAAATTGCTAATCAATCATAACTCACTTTCCTGAAGACAGGGCACAGCTAAGAGTCCCCAACTCAGCACTGAGGCGGCCACTACCAGTTCATCCGGGTTGGCATGTGTGTGTATGTGTGTGCATGGTAATAAAGAGTCAAACTCTGGATTCCTTCAAAAGGGGTGAAAGGTATGGAATGGGAAAAAATGGAAAAACAGAAAAGGAGCAATGTTTCACATGAAGCTGAGAAAAATAAAATTCTAGTTCCTGGAAAATATATGCTATTCAGAATAAGCTGTATTCATTTACAAAGAGCTTTTGGTAGCCTTCATGTAATTCTATAGCAGTTAAACCATCATTAGCAGATGACACCAGCTTACTTTCACAAGTGTGTTTAATATAGCATAATTTATGGATTTTAGTTTCAAAATAAGTACCGTTTATACTGTCTGGCACCTCTTCTTTCTCCTTATTTTCACAATGTGTCAACTGTGAGTGGAATAGCCTCCAGCGATGAGACCTTTGGACAGCTGTTCTTCTCTTCCCTGCTCAGCACAGCTAACTGGTTGGTGATGCATCACTCCTGAGAGTTCTCTGGCAAGACAGATGTAGCAATGGGTGGGTGACACTGTCCAGCGTTTTCCAAGTCTTCAATAAGAAACTGATTAGTATACTCTAATATCTGTTCTGAATTAATAAATAAATGGAACAAAATGATGGTTCCGAGTTAGAACATTACATGAATTCTTTCAGCTGTTTGACTACAGCCAGAGAAGAGCACGCCTTTTTATCTATACTCATCTAACTCTAAGCATACAGAGAGGAGACATTACAAATATGATAATGATTGAAGTAGAGCTAATAAGTTAAAGTGCCATCTTTCTTCAGAAACCTGTTTTCTTCGTGCAGGTCCGTCCGGGTACCTAATTTGTAGGGCTGCGTGTAAAATAAAAATGCAGAGCTCCTTGTTAAATAATTAAGAATAAGAAAGTGGTCATGTAGAACATTAAACCAAGAGTGGGCCCTTATGAGCACGCCAACTTGCGTGACGGCGTGGGTGGTGTACCCATGGAATCAGCTCTGTCTTCATGGTTTGATTCTGCCATATTCTTTATGTCATCACTATTGGATCTAGCATTTTCATTTCCCAATGATCCCTTCTCTTTTCTTTACCTTATTATGGATGAACTCATCTTTTCTTTACTCATCGTCTTATTTGAAAGTGACAAAATGAATGTTAAATCCAGTTTTTAATTTATTTACCATTGCCGGACCATCAACTTCTTCCTGGGAAGAAAGTTTATGTAAAATAAACTCAATTCCTTAAGTTGAAAAGAAGACATAAGTGACTTGAAAATAAATTTCCATTATATTTAAATGCATTTAATATAGTAATAATATATTGAACAATAATTGGAAGTTATCTTTAATTAAGACCCTGATTTTTCATGTTATTTTTTATTGATTTACCATTCTGAACTCAGCATTTGTTGAATAGAGTAATATTAAAAGTATTAGAAAGAAAGGAAGTGAAATTTTACAACCAAATATGTTGTGCTATATCTATGGATTACTTGCCATAATTGGTTGTGTGGAACCCATTTGTGATAGATACTGAATTGTGGCTTTGTGTCCATTGGGAAAGGCAGTCTATCATGGTCTGGCTGAGTGTGCCAAACTGCAAGGCTTATCCATCTCCTGATACCGAGCAGTTTCTGTAGCGAGTCACATAGCAACTAAATAGGTCAAGGGGACCACGTGTATGGGGGTGCGGGGTAGGGGGTGCTGGCTGGTTTGCTGCTGCTACAATGTTTGTTGCTTGCTCCTCAGCTGGGACACATCCATCTGGGTTCATCCCATCTCCCTGTAGGACTTGGGGGCAGGGCTGATATGACATCTTGATGCTCATGCTGTTTCCATGCTGTGAGTAATAACCTGTCCTGCTCTGATGCATGAAGGCCTGTTGTATACGTTGGGCACTTATTGAATGGTGGTAGGTTTATTCCTCTCCGTCGTCTATGAGGTTGCAGTTCTTCCCTGACAGTGCCAAATCCTGTCTAAAACAAGTCTATGTAGTCCATGGTGCCCTTAAACAATAGCACTATTTCAAGAGTACTTAATCATTGCACAAATACCTCTAGTTATGAGTGGTTTATTTCCTGAGAAGTTGCTCATAGGTGGAATTCTTTATTAAATGCCATTTTAAACCTTTATTGGTGGTATTTCAGAATGGCATTTAAATAGAGGAAAGTAAATATTTATTAGATTGTTTCTATGGAATATGCATTTTAGATTGATCGTCAGGACACAAAGAACTCATGTCAGCTCAGTCCCCTGGAACAGTGTCTCTTTCTAATTCTGGTGGTGATGTGGGTGGGGCTTTATTTTGGCAGCCCCTTTAGCCGAGAACTCAACAAGAGGGCTGGCCATCGGGAGGGGCTTACTCAATAATAGGCTGGCAATTTTCTATATAAGCTTAAGCTGAAGGGTGGCTCTTTAAATTTATATTAAAGAGTACATTTCAAAATTTGCATAAGAAAATATGTATCCAGATCATTCATTTGCTAGGTATTCTGAAATGGAAAATAGAATTTCTCCTTATCAAAGACAAATTTGAATATTTCAAGTTAGGTACTCTGAAAGTAGGTCTCACTGTCACATGTTCATATATATGGTTTATTTCCATAATTATGTTGGAAGACCTAAAAGTGTCCCCAAATCCAAAACAAGCTATTTATTCACTCTCATCATATTCACTGGTAACTCCCTTCCTTATTCTCTAGTATTAAGTCAAATAGTACAGATGTGTTGAAAGTGTAATAGCCTCCCTCCACTTCCCATCTATCATTCCCTGTGATAATAAATGTCAACAGTTTAGAGTATATCTTTCTACTCCTTTTCTCTGTTATACAAGTTGATTCAGATAGATTAGATGAGATGAGATGAGATAGATAGATAGATAGATAGACAGATAGATAGATAGATAGATAGATAGATACAGACACATATCATACAAAGTTTTATTTTACAAAATGAGATCACAAAATATTTGGAACTTAGTCTTTTCAATTTAATAATATGCTGATAATTTTTAGATCATAACCTTCCAAGTCTCTCTCTATATATAAAATCATTCTTCTGAATTGTAGCATAATATCCTGCTGCATGGCTATACCATGATTTATTTAGTTCTTATCTTACTTAGGACATTAAGGTTGTTCCTACATTTTTGCCACTCTAAATAATGCTGTAATAAATATTTATTATTCATTTAGCTTTAAATACATGGGCTTTTATTTTTGTCAGATAATATTCCAGAAGTTGGATTGTATGGGCAAGCATTATGTAAATTATATATTTTTAAAGATTTGCCACATAACTTCAAATCAGGATCACAAAGGCTAACTTTGAGTGCTTAGTATGTACCACATACCCTTCTAGGTACTTTATTAGTATAAACCAATATAATAATTCTCATAACACGTCTATAACATTTATTTTAAAGATGAAACTGGTGCATGGACAAATTGGGTAACATTCCCAAGCTATCAAGCTAATAAGTAGGGAGATGAGATTTGAACTGAGGCAACCTGGGTCCCTATAGTATCCTTTTAAGCACTGATGCAGTTTATTGGAGTGGTTATAAGCATGGGCCTCAAACATTACTGTTTGGGTGCAAATTGAAGCTTAGCCACTTTCCAGCTATGCAGTCTTAAAAAAATTAATTTCATGACCTCTCTGCATGTCAGTTCTTCTTCTGAATAGATTTAGTAGTTCACACCCAGCGTCAATAATATAAGAGAGCCTGGGGCTGGCTGTAGCCCAGTGGATAGGGTGCCGGTTTACCACATGGGAGGCCCCGGGTTCATTTCCCGGGGCCTCTTCAAATGGGCAGACTGCCTTGAGAAGGCAAGCTGCCATGGGCGGGGCAAAGCCTCCGTGGGTGGGGCAAAAGCCGCTGCACGGTGAGCTCGTCGGGCCCCTGCAACGTGGGGAGACAAGCAGACACAGAAGAACACAAAAATGAACACAGCAAAGAATAAGCAGAAAGGGGGGGATATGTAACAACAACAACAAAAAGAGAGTCCTGGTTCCTCATCATTGGCATGGAAGGTCTTCAGTCCTTACAGTTTGCCATACAAAATTGTACTTTTG